>JARHVA010001708.1:2947500-3172176 GCA_037957365.1 Torreya grandis | reverse complement strand
AGAGATCATAACTTATTGTGCAAGTATTCTTCTAGCTTTTAGTGATAAGTATAGAGATCAAAAGTGTTGCAACTCATTAATCAACAACCAAGGTATTGTTATTCCATCGTGATTACTCCAAAAGCTATAGCAAGCTTTCAACTAACCTCAACATTATTTATATTAGAAAAAACAAAGCTAAGTATCTTCTCCTTATTAGGATTTAGCAATTAGTTTTTATGTGTCATTCCTTATGTCACTTTCCTTCTATCTTTCAACTAGTGGCCAACCCAAGCTCACCTTCTAGAATCATCCTACAACCTTCCCAGCTAGACTTTTCTTCTAAATCTAGGTCCCATAGTAACTTCCAATGGTTTCCTAACCACAAATAGTCTCACCCTAACTATTGATGGTTACCAAACCATCAATGGTTTAACCCCAATTTCCAATGGTCTCTATCTATCATTCTAAACAACAAGCTTATTTGACTTATTAGAACCTAACCAAATCCCATTTTCTAAGTTTTTATCCTATCATAGAGGATCACTCAATCTTATGAACCATGTTTGATTCATTTATCATTGACATCTAATCATTTATCACTATAATTAGTTAAAATAACTTATTTATTCTCAAAACACTTATATTTCATCTCATTATCTTTTGTTATTTATGTAAGTAATTTATATTTCATTTTTAGAACTTAATTGACTAAAAGTGTGGATTGATAGCCTCCAAAGAAGCTTGTACTTCTTAGATCTAGCTCATGCTAGGTAATCCACCCTACTATCCAACTAATCAACCATTTCTTTAGTTAGTCATTCCTCCCCAAACAAAGAGGAGTATCTACAACCATCTAGATCATACATTGCAAACCAAATCTAGGTTCTACTAACCTCACCCTTTTTTCAAGTTTTACATCTTTATTCCTAGAAAATAAAGAAAAAATTACATTAAACACCTTAGATTGGAATGAAAATGGACTTATCTTTTAATCAACCATAAAAAACATTGAAGAAGACCAAGGGTGTAGTTTTGTTGACTCAAATAAATCCCTAAATATGACTAAGAAATATGCAAGCCAAATAAAAATTGTAAAATATCTAGATTTATGATATCAAACTATAATGAAAGATCCTATTAAATATCATGAATTTTAAAATAAGAGATGCCTATAAGAATAAGATCATCAACATATAAAACTAGTATAATAATATCCTCTCTAGCATGCTAGATATATATAGTAGGATCTGAGTGGCAATGAACAAATATAATAGATAGAATAAAATAATAAATATTCTCATACTAGGCTCAATAGCTTATTTGAGACCATAGAGAGACCTTTTTCATTGATAAACAAATGAATAATAATGAAAAACCTAGTAAGTCACTCCATGTATATTTCCTCCTATGAATCTCTGTGTAAGAGGGCACTCTTTACATCCATCTAATACAATGGACAAACCTATGATGTATCAAGAGAAAGTAAAAGGTGAAAATAATCCATCTTAGAAATACGAGAAAAAATATTAGAGTAACTAATAACCTTGACTTGTGATAAACTCTTTTCTACATGACATTTCTTATACTTGTTAATGGACCCATCAACTACATATTTGGTGTGATATATCCACTTGCATCTTACCAAATTTATTACCTTAGGAATATAGTACAAATACCATGTATGAACTCATTTTTCATCACATATTACCACTATTTTATCACATGATCCTATCAAAAATATTGTGGGATCCCCGAAAAATGATTGATATAAAAATATGAAAACTAGAGAATGTTCATGATGATGCCTATTGGGTGGAAGATCATGTATGAAAGGTGTTTCCTCAAAATATATAGTATGATACCACTTAGTCATAGTTGTAATATGGTTTGGATCTAAGTATACATCCATAACCTCCTTAATGGATATTGAATTGGATCCACAAAAAAGGAATCCTCAACATGAAATGAAGAATCATCAATGGATGGGAGTAAAGAAGAAGAAAATAAATAATCATGAGAAGGGAAGATCTCATAAATTTGAACATGTGTTAAAAAAAAATTAAGTAAGATGATCCAAAAGTAGATAATATCTCATTTCCACAAAATACCTTACAAATATTAAGGATTTGATCTTATTATCCAAGGCTTTCCTTTTATTAGTTGGTATAAAATCAAAAACATATCTCCAAAAAACTCAAAGAAATGAGACATCAAGCTTAGTTCTAGACCAAGTCTCCTCTTGAGTCAAATGCTCAAATTTTCTATGTGGGGTATGAGTCTAAATGTAACTTTCATAATTAAGTGCTTTTATCAAGTATATATGAAGTAAATCCTAGTAATGCATCATGAAGTTATCCGTCTCCTTTAAATTTAGGTTTTTTCATTTTTGCTAAGCCATTTTTTGTGGAGTATAAGGAACATAATATTGGTGATCAATTCATGAGATACCAAAAAATTAGAAAAATCTTGATTGAAGTACTCCCCCCATTATGAGTGCAAATATTCTTTATGAAACTATACGATTGATTCTCGACTAAATCCTTGAAGACTTTGAAGTGTGAAAAAAATTCACTCTTATTCTTGAAAAAATAAACCCAAGTATGCCTTGATAAATTATCAATAAATGTAAGTACATACTTAGTTCCATTAAAAGGACCAAAAGAACTAGCAAGTCACTATATACAAGCTCAAGTGGTGAAGAATCTCTCTTAGACATACCCTTAGGAAATTGATCTTGGTTTTTGTTGTTGTTGGTTTTATACATACCTTAGAGAGTTTTAAACAAGGTAACCTCTAACATTTGGGGATATATATGGATCTAGGTTCCACTATAGGGCATGAGTTGTAGGTATGTGGTTAGAACAACTGAGTAGTGGATTAAAAATTTGAGCATGTGGGTTGTTCAACCAATTTTATAGGTAGATGTGTAGTTTCTAATAAAAAGGAAATATCACTAGGTGAGTCAGATGAGTGAAAAATTAATCTATGGTTGGTAGATCTCAAAGGGAAGCATAAGGAAAAAATAAGGATTCTATGTTTTTAAAATGGAATTTTTCAATCATTTCTTTAGTGGACAAGTCTCTCAAGGACCATTGTTTATTTCATACAACTGTTGCTCACTCACAAACAAAATTGGCAAGGAGTCTAGGTATTCAAATACATGGTGATTATGGGCCTCAATTGAAGGTTTCTATTTTTAAGGATTTTGTTTCATACCTTTATAAAAGAGATTACAACTTAGACTAAGAAGTTATCTAGGGTATCTTTAGCTCACTCCTATAATACTATATCAAATGAGACACTTGTACACACTTTATATTATTTATTCAACCTATAAAAACTATATAAATCAATGAAACATATCAATATTCAATATCTATAACACATCTAGGATTAACATTCATAAACATAATAGTCAAATTTATCTGTACCATTGACACACATAAGAGTTATTAAATCAAATTATAAACTAATGAAACTTAAAATTCATTGGCAAAGAAAAGGAATAAGATAGAACAAACACATTTGCATGATAATAAAGATACTTGATTTCTTCCTATATTTCATTCAAAAACTTTAAACCTTTAAAAGAGGGTTATAACTTGTGTGTGTGTGTGTGTGTGTGTGTGTGTGTGTGTGTGTGTGTGTGTGTGTGTGTGTGTGTGTGTGTGTGTGTGTGTGTGTGTGAGAAGGGATAACCTCATCCTCTAATATTAGAATTCTATGTTTACATCTAAAAGATTGTAAGATAAGTTTGAGTTACATATCGATGCATTAAAAATATCTTAGCCATGCAATGTGTGTATCCTACTAAAAAATCATTTAATTACAATACACACACATACACATACATGCATGCACATGCACACACACACACACACACACACACACACACACACACACACACACACACACACACACACACACACACACACACACAGAGAGAGAGAGAGAGAGAGAGAGAGAGAGAGAGAGAGAGAGAGAGAGAGAGAGAGAGAGAGAGAGAGAGAGAGAGAGAGAGAGAGAGAGAGAGGAGAGAGAGAGAGAGAGAGAGAGAGAAGAGAGAGAGAGAGAGAGAGAGAGAGAAGAGAGAGAGAGAGAAGAGAGAGAGAGAGAGAGAGAGAGAGAGAGAGAGAGAAACACACACACACACACAAAGAATTTAAACTATTCATTTATGATGGTTATATGTAAAATGTAAAAAATTATCCAATATCTAAATTGGATCTTCTTTAACTTGTCTTAAAACTACTATGGGAAGTGTAGTATCACTAGTAGTTGACATGATAGTAACTAAAATTACACTTTAAGATGAACTAAATGATATAAATGTAGCCACCATGGGAGTAATATCTTGATGTCGCATTGATGTGGTAGTTGGCATTATTGGTGGAGTAGGTAGATTTGACATAATGGAACTAACAAGTGGTTTTTGTTGTGTAGTTTTCTTCATTACATCTAGGTCATGGTAATGTTTGTACACCTTAGCATGCTATACTTTGATTAGATTCATAACTAGGAGAGATGGTCTAATTACCTTACTAGTATCACCTAATATCTTGGTATGTTCTACCTTGGTTGCTTAGAAACCAACCTTGAATACTTCCATCTCTATGGCCTTCTTCCTTGTGCTTAATTTGGCCTTTATGTCTTCCAAGCTGAAACCTTGGAGACTCTACTTGAACTTTTCAGAGGCTTGTTTGATCATCTAGTCAAATATAGTTCTGGTCACTAACCTACCTCAATTATATTAAATGTTATCCAACTCAAATCATAATAAAATATGCTTGGCCTCTTTCTCTTATTTAGCCAAATTATTGACTAATGCCTCCAAAGATAGTACCTAGTCTCAACCTTTTTATGTCTTTATCATTGATAAGTTCAAATAATTAGATTCCTTTAATAGGGTCATCAAATCTAGATGGTTAAGGTATACCTTATTAGGTGTATAGATTACTAGGAAATTCATCTTACTATCATATTCCTTATGGATTTTAAACAATTGGGTTATCTTATTAACATGTGGATCCAAACTGACTCTCAAATAATGAATGGAATCAAGAATTTAATATAGGAAAAGAGTAGCATCTTATACATCCTACTCAATGAAATGTATAATTTGAATCACTTGGTGTTATTCTTTGAGTGTTTCCAACTCTTCCTCGAGCTCTTGTCTAGCCATTTTGGTCCCTTAATGTATATAAAAGATGTCTTCTATGTGAGTCTCCATATATGAATTTAAGTCCTCAATATAATGGGACTAAGCCTTTTAACTATTTTGCATTTTCCTTAGGTAATAGACTTCCTCCCTTTCCTCCATGATTAATATTATACCTGCATTATCATCAATTTTCCTCTTTCTTTCCCTCTGTACTGATGTAATGGCTTTGTCTAAAAGAGAGCTCACTATTGGTAATTATATTATCTTAAAATTGGGCCTCTTAAAATATAAGGCTCTTAATTACTTATACTAATATATAAGAGTGAGTTTAAAGGGATGTGCTTCCACTTGAGCATGTTCTTTGAGTTCTTGCTTAGTTTATGTGGAAGGATTAAGAATTATAGGCCAAATAATCTCCACCTAGTCTATGTTTTTATAATATGGTATTGATGAACCACAAAGACTAGATATCTCTTAGGTGCTCTTTTATTTGAAACCACTATGGTTATAGTGGTGGGAGTGGAATAAAGTAAAGATAAACCCAACTAGGTAGAAAGAAATGTAGTTGGAATGATGGCCTGAGCAATGGATAGAGTAGATAGAGTAAGTGTTGATGGGGTGGATGTCAATGGAATGGAAACTGAAGGGAGCAAAATCATAGGGATAGAAACTACAATAGTGGAGGGTAGAGAAAGTGTTGTGGTAGTGGGTAGACTCATGGATGGGTGTAGAAATAGTAAACCTATATAGACTATCTACTACGGAATGAATGTGGAGACCATAGGGCCATGGGTGATGGAAATTAATAATAAAGGAATCAAAGGGGGAAAAATCATAGGAGTTATGAATAAGAGGACCTTACCATATCAGTCACCTGTGATAGGTGATTTGGCCTTGAGTGCTTGTAGGCTTAGAACCTTTGCCTATTTTATCTCCTACTCATCTACCTCCTAGATTGGAGGGGTATGTGGTCTATCCCTTAATTTTTTTTGACATGTCTTTATTTTTATTCCTTCTTTTGGTCTTGATGCCTATAATGGAAGAAAAGGGGGAGTAGTGTTTGGTATTGGGGCTAAAAATATTATATTTCCTCTTTATCAGAGGAATCCAAGAATATACTTCTAGTTTCTATTTGTGCACTACCTCTAGTTATATTTATCTCCTTATCTAACTCTTGCTTTACCTTCATCAATTCAAGTGTTGAATCCTAGGCTGGGACCACTTGTCATTCTTATGCTTACATGAAATATGATAGTTATTCTTCCTTATCTTGTTCCTCTTCATCTCTAATGAGTGGTGCCTCAGATACCAACTATTGTTGGTCCTAAGGATGGCTTTGATAATATTAGGGATATGGACCCTCTATTTATGGTTGACATGTTTGCCTACCACCCCAAAAATTTGAGGACGTCCATCCTCTAAAAGGTGGAATTTTTAACATTGCTTCATTAAGTGTTAGATATATTTCTGCTTGAACCACTCTTAGCAAGTCCTCACTTAGTCTTGTAGTTATGTCCCTTTATTTGACCTCTTTTTCATATTTGGAATTCATGAAAATAAAGTCATGATCCATTAGCTCATGCATATAGTCAAGGTGAAGGGTATGAATTTTCTTTTGGACCTTGACATGAGGGTCCCAATCTCTATGAGGAAGGGTGGGCAATGCATAAGATTTTTTTGGCATTGCTAGCCTCCTTAAACCATCTATAAATTATGTACTACACTCACCCAATGGTGATGTGAGATCCATGGAAAGTGGTATTATTATTTTTTGTCAACTCTTCATCAATGCTATTCTAAATTTGATAGTTGATTTCCTACTTAGCTACCTTGTCTAGAATGAACTTCAAGAGAAGGAGAGGATTTACCTTATGTCCTGCCACCATGATTACTATGTAATCTGAGTATAGATAATAGTATCCTACATTATTATCTAATTTTTAGGCTATAATTGTGTAAATTATTGGTAATGAATCATTTTGGATATCCATCCATACTTGAGGATAAATGTCCTCAATAATTTTGACTATGTTTATTGTATATGAATATATGTGCATGAAACTATAATAATCATAAATCTTATTTTTGGTGACTTCAATGTTGGACTCTCACATGACTCCATTGTGTATATATATAATTCCCATGACTATGTCCAATAAGTAGGACATCATGTAGAATTTACCTCCCAATGGCCACTTATCTTTCTATAGAATATGCTTTTAGAGGCATGCACTAATGATTTCCCCCAAAGAGTAGGTGCACTCTAAGGTATTCAAAAGGTCTAGAATGGGAAGCCATTATAGGTACATGAAGTAGATACTAGCATGGTCTAATATCCTATTCAATATTTCCATCCTAATGAGGATTCCCATTCTAAAAATAGTAATGAGGATAGGGCTCTTGGCATGTTCTTTCAAAGTGATATTGTCCCGAGGTAGAAACCATATTAATAGAGCTTGATTTGAATGGTGGGCCTTTTTCTATGTGATGATAGTATGTAAATCATAAGTAACATCTGTAATAATCAACATTAAATACCTCTTAAATTCTTCTCTTGATATACATGTGACAAAAGTGTCATTATCCATATAATGAAGATATCCTTCATCCATGATTCTCCATTCAAAGAATAGGCCCCATAGCAACACCTACATTTTTATGGTTTCATAGATTAGGGATTATATTTTAAAAGTAAACATGTTTTTTATTATCTAACATGTCTTCCTTGAGTGAAAATGAATCCACATTCTCCACTTCTTCCCACAATGCTGAATAATTTGAATAACACCTATCAAATGTAGTATCCTCAAACATAGTATCCAAGTATTATGTATAATCCTTGATCAAGAACCTAGATGGTGCTAGGGCTCCCCTATAGGAACTAAATGATTATTCCATGGTAAATTTGATGAGTAATATTAAGTTCCAAACTTTTGATAATGGCATCTCTTCACTTAGCTACATTTCACAAATCACAAATCATTATGATAGTAGTTAGGGATTTTGAGATCACTTAAGGTTGAATTTTAATTGATATAAAATATTGAATGATGTGAAATCAATTGGGAGCTTGATGTAAATAAATATCCTACATTTATTTCTAGTTCATGCACCTTTACTCATTAACATGTATGAGATCATCACCTTCATTCAATTCAAATTCGATCACCTAGTCCTAGTGTGAATGCTATGTTAGATGCCTTGTCATTAGGGTGATATGGTGTGACCTTCTATCCTTTTCCATGTTTCATTATATATATTGGTCAATAAAAGTCAAACTTTTATCTCAATCCAAAATACTCTAAATCATGACATGAATTTCATAAAGATTTTCTCTAGAATATTTTGAAATGAAAAATTTCAAAACAAAGTTACCGATAACCAAACCAATCTAGCAGTCCTTCAAATGAAAAAGTCTCTAAAATTAAATATTAATTATAATACAAAGTATTTTACATAAAAATTCTCAACATAGAATCCTTTGATAAGAATCTTCCTAAAGATAATGTTTTTGAAAAAGATCTCAATGAGAATATTTTTAAAGAGAATGTTTTTGAAATGAAAGTTTCCAAAATAAAGTATCTGATATGAAAGTTGTCGATGAGTAAGCTCATAAAGACTAAGACCATGAAGAAAGATATTGACTATGAAATTATTCCAAATTAATTGTTGTCGATGAAAAAATTATCAAAGTGAAACTTCCTAAAATGAAACTTTTCAAAATGAAACTTCCTGAAAGGAAAGTTCCTAAAATAAACTCATCGATGAGAAAATTTCTACAGAGAATTTTTTTGAAGTGAATGTTTCCAATGCAAATGTTTAAAATGAATATGTTTACAAATAAAATATTTCCAAAGATAATCTTTTTGAAGTGAATGTTTTTGATGTGAATGTTTCTGAAGAGAATGTTTCCAACAAGAATGTTTTCAATGATAATTTTTCTAAAGAGAAATTTTTGACTAAAATCTTTTAAACTAGAATTTTGTTGGAGTAATCCTTTCGATGAAAAAAATATTCATACCTATTATGTAAATCAAATCTTTATTTCCTTTTCATTAATAGGTTAGTCTAAGAAAGTGCATCAAAATATTTAACATTAGAAATACTAATTTTGTAAAAGTATTGCAAGTATTATAACATTCAAAACTCATAAGTACCCCTCCAAGATATTCATAATTTTAAAAAACAAATGAGGTCCCCACTTTTTGATTAAAAAAAGGAGTGGGGTGTGTTGAATACAAAAAATGGTGATTCACATGGGTGAATACTCTAGATTTTTCAAAAACCTAAAATCCATGGTTTTGCAATCCCAATATCAACCATAAATTTATCCTAAAATAAATTACTAAACCAAAAATGGAAAGGGAATGTTAATAATCATATGAAATATACTATATATACTTACACCTTGAATCTATGTGTGAAAAGTGTTTTTCTTTACCTCTTATTAAATTTTTTTAGGCAAAGACATAAGGGTTAATCGTAGGTTTCAATTTGATTGGGCATTAAGTATATAAATGGGGAGCTTGGGAATTGCTTTGCTACCATCCAAGAATCCATATCCCTAATAGAGATACCTTTGATCACTTATTCCTCCTTTTATATTTTTCATGATGCATGATGTATTGATATTATTTCATCATGTTAGCTTTGAATCCCCCTTTTGATTTTGTTTTGGATTTTTGGATTATGAATTTTTATTTTTATTATTTTTTTTTGTTTTTTTTATAGAAAGAGGGAAAAGGTGATCACAATGAGCTCATCTTAGTTAAAATTTGGGTTTAATAAAAATTTCCCTATCAAATCTTGCCTATGTCTATGATTATTACCTTGAAAAAGTGTTAATGTTTTATGTGCATCAACCCAAGGGAACAAGGAAAGTTTTACAAATTTGCATAGAGTTGTGTGAGAAACTTTTACATGCCTAATGAAATCATTGGTTTCAAAACATATTCATGGCTAACTCTCTCACTACTCAACTAAATTACAAGTCTTGAACTATAGTATGTATTACCCCCTAATTTAAGTTGGATTCAAAATACCTCAAACTAGGTTTCATTATACTAAGATTGACAAAAATTTCACTATCATGAAATCAAAAGGAAACTATTCTAGAAAGTAGGAAACTACTAAAATTGAAAATATACTCTAAAAATACAAACTAATCTAATAAAATAAACCAATAAAAAGCAAGAGACTAGCTAATAAAGTAAATATAATCTACTCCTACCTCTACTAGAATGTCTTATTATTATTCAGAGACCTCTCTTGATGGAGTAGCCATGAAATAGTGTTTTAAAATTTGTATATTCACTAGATATGTCAAATCATTACCTTGAAGATCCTTCAAAAGGAAAAAATTATTACCCAAAAATTTGGATATTTAATAATATCCTATCCATACTAGGGTAAACTTATCATGCATTCCTTTCTTCTAATGAGCCTTATCCCATAGTAGCACCAAGTTAGAGATTATGAAAGCTTTGAGTTTTTCTCTTTTATTGAACCATATCTTGACCACATCTTGATTTTTTATGAAGTTCTACAATTATTTATCCTTGGAGTCTTCCATTTCAATGATATCCAGTAATCTTGACTCTATTTTGTCATTGGGCTCCATGTACTCTTGCATGAATTGCTATATTGGTAATTTTAGCATAGTTGGGAACATGGGTTATTTCCCATATACCAGTAGATATGTTAAATCTTTGAGGGCCTAATTATACCTAATTCTATCTACCCAGAGTGCATACTTTAGTAGGAAGTGAAACTCCCTTGGTTTATCTACAACTAACTTTTTGATGGCATATATAAGATTCTTATTGGTTGACTTAGACAATATATTACCTTGCAAGTAATGATTTAAGGATGATATAATTATAATTTGATTATTATGGGCCCACTTAATGAACTCAATTAACTAAAATTTTGACTCAATATCACAAATCAAATAGATGAGAGTGTCAAACCTAGTTGTGATATGTTCTTCAAGAAAAATTATCACATCTTGGGTTCTAAAGTTATTGGTGGTGACTTCCTCTATTTATCTAGTGTAGTAATCCATAGCAGTAAGCATGAACATGTGTCCAAGTGAATAATTTGAATTTATAACACCAATAAATTCTAAAACCCATTAGGTGAATAAAATACCTTTAATTATAGGCTATAGTGGAATGGCTTCATGTAACTCTATTTTAGACAACACCTAGAATTCATGGCATGTCCTTATGTGGAAATGAGCATCCTTAAAAACCATTAGCCAATAGTAGCCCCTTATGAGTATTTTGTGTCTTGTAGTATATTGAATGGATGGCCACTACCTATCTTTTGATGAAAATTTTCTAAGATTTATTGATCTTCCTCACATGAAACACACCTTAGATAAATGCTTTCATAATTATTTCTATAGAGGACTCCTTTTTTAATCATATAGTGAGAAACCTTCAGTTGTAAATCTCTCTTTCAATCTCTTTTAAGTTCCTAGAGACATGTTCCAATAAGTAAGAGTTAAGTAATATATGAATACTAATCTTCTTGGGAGACATGTGTTTGAAAGACATATTTAATAGTGATTCATGGTCTAGTTCATTCATCAATTGAAGTATGCCTTGACCTATAATGATCATGGGTAGTTTGATTGCAATATTAAATTCCTATAAATTTGCCATCCATTTACCTCTACACTCCCCCAATTTACTTTATCCAAGTGTGAGCTTGATAACAAGATCTGGTATTATAGCAATGGTTTTATTCCATAGGATGTAGTGCCTAAATTTTTGACTACCTTGATGAGAGTGAATATTTTATTATCAATTAGGGAATACTTGAACTCTATATCTTTAAAGTTAGTATTCATAAATTCAATTGGGCATTTATTTATTCCCTTTTATGCATAAACATTACAACAATGGTATGTTCTAAGGTGAATGAATATAATCAAAAGTCATTGGTGAAATTAGGGCTTACCAGTACTGGGGATTAAAAAATAGCCTCATTTATGTCTTGGAAGGATTTATTAGCTTTGGGTTTCCATTCTAATTTAGTATTATATTTTAGAATTGTTTTCAAGGGTTTAACAATTTATACAGATCCTAATATAAATTTTTTTACAAAATTTATCTTTCCAAAGAAGGATTTGAGCTCCTTTTTATTGTTTAGAAACATTATCTTTGATATACCCTAAATTCTATCTAGATCAATGGTGATACCATCCTTGGTAATGATATGGACCAATAATTTTCCTTTGGTAATTCTAAACATGCTCTTCATAGGGTTAAGTGATACCCCAAACATTTTGTACGTCTGAAAGATAGACTAAAGATGGTCAATATGATCAGCTTGGTTTTTATAAAAAATAGTGAGATCATCCATATATATAATGATGCACTTCCTTATTAATCTTTGGAATGTATGATCCATTAACATTTAAAACGTTTCTCCAGTGTTGATCATCCAAAATGGAATTTGCTTATATGCATATGTTCCCCATTTCATGGTAAATGTTGTTTTCAACCTATCTTCTAATTCTACTAGTACTTAATGGTAACCTAAAAATCCATCTAAGAATGACATCATCTCAGAGCCATTACCATTTGTATGACCTCATCTAAGGAGGGCAAAGGATTATTGTCCTTCTCCAAAGCTTTATTTATATTTCTAAAGTTGATGCATAGTCTAATCTCACCACTATTTTTACTAAATAGAACTAGATTGGCCACCCAAGTTGAATGTCTAATAGGGAAAACACTCCAAAACTCATTAGCTTTTCCACTTCCTTCTAAATTAGTGGTTATAAGATAGGATTAATCAGCCTTTGCCTTTGCCTAAATGGTCTATGATCAGGATTAAGTGGAATTATATGGGTCATGATTCTAGGATTTAAAATGATTAAATCCTCATAATTCCATGTAATTACATATTTATACCTGATGATTATTTATTTGACACTTTTCCTTTCTTCAAGTGTGAAACTCAAGTCAATATTGACAAAGTGTAAATTCTTGTCATCACCAACATTTTCTGAGTTGAATTGAAATTTATTAACCTTTAAATGCCTATGTGATTGAGACTGAGGATCTATATTGAATGTCCTTTCTAGGGCAACCATTCCTAATGGGGGTGGATTATTTTTTAGTTAGATAACACCTTCGTCATCTAGTTCTTCATGGATCCTATGGTTTCTTTCTTCATCATATATTATCTGAGATTTGAATTGTCCTAAATTTGTTAGAATTTAGACATTTTTTTGGTAATCATCAAACACTTGAAAATTTTCAACATTATCTAGTACTAAAGGACATGATACTAATTTGATGGATAATTTATGGAATTTTTTACTCTTGTAAGGGTGTCAAATTCACTTTTGAAGTAGATAGTGAGTCAATGGCTCCATTTTGTTTTCTTGGGATAGACAATATGTTGAAAGCTTCAAATTATTTTATTAAATCCCAGGACCTATGGTTTTATTTATTTATATATGATAATTTTCATTGATATTTTTTCTTAACCTAGTTAATCATGATTTTAAAATCTCCATATACCAACAATTCCTTGACATTGTGTTTGAGGGTGAACTATAATACTAGAATTAAGGCTTCATAGTCTTCTCTCTTATTAGTGTATAGAAATTAGAGCCTATATGTTACTAATAGTTTATTTCCCTATGGAATGATAAATTAAATATTGACACCTAATCCTTGCTTAGATCTAGTTCCATCAAAATGGAGTGTCCATAATTAGGAAGGGCCTGACATTTCTTCTAGTGATTCATGATTCATAATAAATGTATAAATTCTAAGACTAAGACATTTATAAATTACCTCCTCATTGGCCACATCATATTTTGTAATAGGATGCTTCATTTTTGGCTCCTTATCAATTCCAATCTGGTTGGATACACCTCTCCATGGCATCCAAATATGTTAAAAGTTCATGGAAATATATCCATCTAGCATTTTTTATCAATCTCTACTTAATAAAAAACCATAACCTTTAGGAAAGTCCACTACTAAGGTGCCAATAATCATCTACACTCTTGGTTATAATGCAACCTAAATTATCACATCGTTTAGCTCTCCCAATATGGGCACTACCATTTTATTTAGTTTTGACACTATCCTCATGGATGGTTTTGGTGTTAAGCCAAGATTGTAAAAAATAAAATTTGGCATTACTATTGTTCAAGCTCTTAAATCTACCAGATAGTTGTGTTTATTCTTGAAAAATGCTAGAATATTTAATAAGAAAGGGGGAAATTTTAACTTAATTTTGTTGTTGACATTCATGTTGGCTATCTTACACTTCTCTTCCATAGACTTGTTTGTGATGGACTTCCATAATAGCTCTTTCTACTCTATGATTTATATTCATTCATGAAGAGTAATGTTGTCCTTGATTTTATTCATATCTTCAAAAATATTATTGATCCAAAACTCAAAATTCTTGGTTGAATAATATTTCAAGAACACACAAATAATAATGTTATCTCTAATAAGAGATGTTTTATTGCTCAAAATTATAGATACAACATGTGCCTATCTCTAGAAAGAGATGTTTGATTACCTTTTTGGGGTACATCTATTTTTATAAATATTTTTAAGGTAGTATGAGGATGTGGAAGGTCACCAATATATATGGAGATAAATTGGTTTGACTTCCATGATTTAAAACATTACAAAATTAAAGAAATTACTATTCTTTAAAACTTACTATTTTTAGGATACACTATTAAAATTAAAATTTAGGACAATTTCATTGGTATTTTGGGGTTCAAAAACCATTTATAATATCTCCATTACATCTCATTTATTTCTCCTCACTCTTATCTTTCAAAAGGTTTAAACGGGGAGTCAAACAGAGCTATGGTGCAAAAGTTATGGCTCCTAGAAGTTTTGCCACCAGCTGGGGTAGAACCGTCACCTGAATTATCACCTGAAATGTTTCTTAGATCAATTATATTAATCTATATATTTATGTTTATCATTCCCTTTATGGGAGGAGTATTATTTTCATCCTTAAGATTTTGAAGGACAATTGTATTATTAGGAGGATTAGAAGTAGTGAATGGTTTCCTATTCCTTAGATTATAATTTTTCTTATTAAACTTATAGAATGCTTGAACTTAATCATAATTATCCTATATTATTTTATCATATTCATTATATAATGGATAATAAAAACTCTCAAACCATAGCTAAACTAGAAGGGTCAGATTCATGACACAAATCTAGAGGATTCATCATTTGATCTTGTTTGATCATCTCCCTTTAGAAGATTTTGAAGACTGCATAGAATTATATACAGTCCAAATCTCCATTCTAAGATGTATTTTAGACCCTATACTAGTTGGGAAAAGTTGTTTCCATGATGTTAATCTATGGAAGCTTATTGGATTGTTATTGTTATACATTGTTAGTAGTCCTATTGAAAATCCTATTATATCTCAAAAACATAGAATTCTAATTGTAATTATAAGTATTGGTATTTCCTATCCTTTTTTAAATATTTATAAAGTCATTAATTAGATTATAAACCATTTTATATATAAAATCCAATTCAACTTTATTAAAATCTGAACCCTAAGTGACTGATGCATTGGTATGAGCTTGATGTTGATTCTGATTTTTATTATTTATATGTATGATTATTCAAAAAATTGTAGTTCTAATTCAATGTCTATTGCATCATGGGTGGTAGAGTGTATAATTGGTCTTAATTAAATGTAAGAGCATTATGGTTTTCATAGAGAATTATATTCAAGGATGGAAGTTTGTTGTTGAGTTTTTGACCTCCCAAATTATGTAACATAAGTTGTGGATTAAGCTTCTTATCAATGTTAATGGCTTATTGATTCCAAAACTAGTTTATTAACAACAACAAATCTTTGTAAGAACACAACAATGATATGATCCAAGGTATTCTTGTATATTTCAAGCATTAGATTCTCATCTGGATTATACATAGTGTTTAATCAGGTGTGCATCTTCTAGAATATTAAATTGAAAGATCAAATGGAATCATTAAGATCCCTTTTCATGTTGGTAATGAGATGGTATACCAAAATTGGATTGGTTACCTATCCAAATTTTGCAAGGAAAGTACCTTAACACTCATCCCATGAAGTGGTGGAATTTTCCTAAAAATTGAGATACCAATAATAAGAAGAATCTTTCAAAGTAAATGGAAATAGTCTAAATTCAACATTCTCATGGATAACATTCATCAATCTCAAAATGGCCTTGAAATATTTGATATGTTCTTCCAACATTATCCCATTTTAAGGGGAGAAAATAGGAAAATACTTCTCTATATTCTTTGGTAGGTCAAGTTGGTCCCCAGGGATAATAATGGCATATCTGATTAAATAGGGTTGGTCCATGGGAATATTGACAAGTGGGACATTATTTATAGGGGAAGGTGTTAAAAATATATGTACTTTAGGGATGGTAGGTATAGGTCTAGGCCTCCTAGAGTGTGATAATGGTGAAACCAAAAGATTATCTTGGGCCCTAGACCTTGTTAACATCTTGAGTGTCTCTATAATGATGGGTCCCCTATTTATTAGGAAATCACACAAATGTGCCCTCCTTCTAGCACCATATTTTTCTCTTCTATTGATGTTGGTTTTATACACACCTTAGAGAGTTTTAAATGAGGTAACCTCTAATTTATTTGGATCTCTATATAACTAGGTTCCACTATGCAGTACAGGTTGTAGGTATGTGGTTAGAAAAATAGAGTGGTGGAATAGTAGGTTGAGCATGTGGGTTATTCAACAAATTTTGTGGGAATATGTGTGGTTTCTAATAAAAGGGAAAAATCACTAGGTGAGTTAGATGGGTGAAAAGCTAATCTATGATGGGTAGATCTCAAATAAAATTCAAGTTGAGGGAAAGGTAAGGTAGAAAGAAGGATTTTATGTCTCTAAAATGGAATTTCTCAGTCTATCTCTTTAGTGGATAAATTTTTCAAGGAATAATGTTTGTTATTTTTAGATGTTGCTTACTCATGAACAAACTTGTCTAGGATTCTAGGTATTCATATATAGGGTGTTTATGGGTTTCAACTGAAGGTTGCTCTTTATAAGGTTGTTTTTGCATACCTTTATACAAGAGATTATAGCTCAGACCAAGAAGTTATCTAGGGTATTTTTAACTCACTCCTATAATAATCTATGAAATGAGACACTTATACACACTTTATATTATTAACTCAACCTATACCAACTATATAAATCAATGAAACATATCAATCTTCAACAGCTATAAAACATCTAGGATTAGCATTCATAAACATAATAATTAGATTATTGTGTAGCATTATTAAACATCATAATTATTAAATCAACTTAAAAACTAAAGAAACTTCAAAGTCATTAACATGCATAAGGAAGAATACAAAATAAATAGAGCTGCATGACAATCAAAATCCTTGATTTTTTCCTATATTTCATTCAAAAACTTTGACCCTTTGAAAGAGGGTTACAACTTGTGTTTATAAATATATATTTGGGAAGGGGTCACCTCATTCTCTAAGATTAGAATGCTATGTTTACATCTAAAATACTATAAGATAAGTCTAAGTTACATATCGATGCATTAGAAATAGCCTATCTATGAAATGTGTGTATGATGCTAAAAAGGTAGTTAATTAAAATTTATATAACTAAGAATTTAACTATTCATTTATGATAGTTACATGCAAAATGTAAAAAATTATCTAATATCTAAGTTGGATCTTGTTTGAATTGTATTAAAACTATTATGGGAACTATAGTATTACTAGTAGTTGACATCATAATAACTATAATTGTACTTGAAGATGCACTAAATAATAGAACTATAGTCACCATGGGAATAGCAGACTGGCATGGCATTAACATGGTAGTTGTCATTGTTAGTAGAGTAGGTGGAGTTGGCATAGTAGAACTTATAGTTGGCACTTATTATGCATCTTTCTTCTTTGCATCCATGTCCTGATAATGTTTATATGCCTTAACATGTTTTGATCTAATTAGACTCATATTTATGAGACATGGTCTAGTTACCCTATTGGTATCACCCATTAGTTTGTTATGCTCTGTCATGGTTTCTCTAAAACCAACATTGAATACCTTTACCTCTATGGAATTTTTCCTTATTACACTTACTCTGGACTCTATGTCTTCTAGGCTCAAACTTTGTAGACTATGATTGAATATTTTAGAGGCTTGTTTGATCATTTAGTCAAATACAACTCTGGTCACCATCCCACCTCAATTATCTCTAATGGTTTCCAAATATAATCCTAATAAACTATACTCAACCTCTTTCTCTTTTTCATCCAACTTCTTTACTAATGACTTCAAAGATAGTACGTAGTCTTAGGCCTCTTATGTCCTTATCAATGCTAAATTTAGAGCATTAGATGCCTCTAATGGGGTCATCAAATCCAAATGGTTGAATGCCTTATTAGGTGTATAAATTACCTAAAAATTTTGTTTATTTTCATCTTCCTTATGGATTTTAAATAGTTGGGTTATCTTATTGACATGTAGAGCCAAGTTAATTCTCAAAAAATGAATGGAATCAAGAATTTCATACAATCTAAGAGAAACATTTTATACATCCTTCTCAATGCCATGATGAACATGAATCACTTGTTGTTACTCTCTGAGTGTTTCCAACTCTTTCTTGATCTCTTGCTTGGTCATTTTAGTCCCTTGATGTATAGAAAGGATGGCTTTTATATGGGTCTCCATATATAAATTTAATTCCTCAATATAAGGGGATTGACCCTTTTATCTATTGTAATTTTTTCTTAGGGAGTAGAATTCCTCCCTCTCATCCATGATTAATGTTATACCTAAGTTATATTCAATTTTTCTCTTCCTCACCCTCTGTACTGAAGTATTGGCTTTATCAAATAAAGAGCTCACTGTTAACAAGTCTATTATTTTTAGATTGGGCCTCTTAGAGGCTAAGGATCCTAATTAATTAGCCTAATATAGAAGAGTGAGATTAGAGGTATTAGAGTGTTGTACTTAAATTTTAGCACACTCTTCAAGGTTTTGCTTAATTTTTATGGAAATAGTGGGCATTGTAGGCCAAATAATTTTCAACTAGTCTATGTTTCCATACTATGGTATTTGATGAACCATAAATATTAGATACTTCTTGGGTTTACTTTTAATTGAAACCACTATGGCTAAAATGGTGGGAGTGGAATAAGGAAAATATGAACCCAACTAGGTAGAAGAAGATGTAGTTAGAGTGATGGACTGAGCAATGGATAGAATAGATAGAGCAAGTGTTGATGGGGTGGATGTCAATGGAATGGAAACTAAAGTGAATGAAACCATAGGGATAGAAACTACAATAGTGGAGGGTAGAGAAGATGTTATATTAGGGGAAAAACTCATGGATGGGTATAGAAATAGTAAACTTGTAGAGACTATCCACTAGGGAATGAATGTGGAGACCACAGGGCTAGGGGTGATGGAATATTACTGGTAAAGACATCAAAGGGGAAAAAAAGGAGATATGATCAAGGGCCCCTTACCAGATGAGAGACTTTTGATAGGTGATTTATCCTTGAGTGTATATAGGCTTAGAATATTTGCATATAATAGATCCTCTTCATCTACCTCTTAGGT
This sequence comes from Torreya grandis, assembly GCA_037957365.1. Classification (NCBI taxonomy): domain Eukaryota; kingdom Viridiplantae; phylum Streptophyta; class Pinopsida; order Cupressales; family Taxaceae; genus Torreya; species Torreya grandis. Next base: position 3,152,401 of record JARHVA010001708.1, on the reverse strand, counting down.
TGGAGGGGTCTGTGGTCTGTCCCTTGGATTTCTTTGATATGTCTTTGTTTTTTCCTTCCTATGGTCTTGATGCTTATGATGAAAGAAAAGGGGGAGTTGTGTTTGGTATTGGGGATAAAGTAGCCATTTTTTCCTCTTCATCAGAGGAATATAACCATATAATCTAAGCTTATACTTTTGTACTACATCTATCTATAGTGAGCTCCTCAGTTATCACTTTCCTAACCTTGATCAATTCAATTATTAAAGCCTATGTTGGGAACATTAATGCTTCTTCTGATTATGTGGAAGCTAGAATTTATTATTTCTTAGCTTCTTCATCTTTATTTCTAATTATTGGTGCCTTAAATACAAACTTTTATTAGTTCTAAGGTTGGATTTGAGTTTTTTGGATATATGGCCCCTATCCTTCTAGTTCTTATGATTTCTTACCATTATATAAATATGAGGATCTCCATCCTCCAAGAGGTGGAATTTTGAACATTACTTCACCAAGTATTAGAGATGGTTTTGATTGAATAACTTTCATTAAGTACTCACTTAGTCATGTAGTTGTGTTCCTTTCCTTGACTTCCTCATCATCCTTGGCATTCAGGAAGAGAAAGTCATGATCTATTTGCTCATGCTTATAGTCAAGGCCAAGTGTATGAATTTTCTTTTGGACCTTGTCATGAGGATAAAAATATCTATGAGGAAGGATGGGTAATGAATAAGCTTTTTTGGAATTTCTAACCTTCCTAAACTATCCATAAATTATGTACTACATTATCCTAATGGTGATGTGAGATCCATGGAAGGTGGCCTTATTATTTTTCATCACTTCTTCATTAATGTTATTCTAAATTTGATAAGTAATTTCCTACTCATATACCTTGTCTATAATGACCTTTGAGATATGGATAGGATATACCTTGTATCTCACCACCATGATTATTGTCTAATATGAGTATAACTAGTAGTCTCCTACGTTATTGTCTAGTGTTTGAGATATGATTTTAGAAATTATTGGTAATGGATTGTCATGGATATCCATCTATACATAAGGTTAAAGGCCCTCAAAATTTTTGGCTATGTTTCTTGAATATTAATATATATACATGAAGTTGTAATAGTCACAAATCCTATTTTTGATGACGTTAGTGTTGGGCTCTCATAAGACTCCATTATGTCTATACATAGTGACCATGACTACATCCACTAATTAGGACATCATTTAGAATTTACCTCCAAATTTTCACTTATCCTTTGGTAAAATATACTCTTGGAGGCATGCACTTATGATTTTACCCAAATCATAGGTGTGCTCTGATGTAATCAAAGGGTCTAGAAGGGGAACCCAATCTATTTGCATAAAGTATATACTAGCATGGCCAAAGAGTCTATTCAGTATTGCCATCCCTACATGGGTTCCCATTCTAAAATTGGTAATGGGGATAAATATCTTAGCATGCTCTTTCAAATTAAAATCTCCCCAGGTAGCAACCATCTTGATAGAGCTCACTTTAAATGGTGGGCCTTTTTCCATGTGAAGATAATATGTAAATCATAAGTAACATCTACAATAGGTAAGATTAAATACATGTTGAATGATTCTCTTGATATACATGTGATAATAGTGTGATTGTCCACATAATGAATATATCCTCCATCCATGATTCTCACTTCAAAGAATAGGCCCCATAGTAACTTAATGTATGGTATCACTAGTTTTGTGGCTACATAGTGTAAACATTATCTTTTGAAATGTCACAAATGTTTTATTAGTTTTTTATATTTAGTTTTTATGTCTTATTTAAGTGTAAATGAATCAAAATTATCTAATACTTCCCATAATATTGAATAATTTTAATAATTCCCATCAAATGTAGTAGCCTCAAACATAGTATCCAAGTATTCCATAGAGTCCTTGATTGAGAACCTAGATGGTTTTGAGGCTCCCATATAGGACTTAGATGATGATTCCATGGTAACTCTACTAAGTAATAGTATGTTCCAAGATTTCAATAATGGCATCTCTTCACTTAGCTAAATTTCACAAATCACAAATCACTGTGATAAAATTTAGGGATTTTGGGATTGTTTGAGGTTGAAGTCTACTCAAAATTAAAGATTGAATGACGTGAACTCATTTAGGGGATCAATGTAAATAGATATCTTGAATTTATTTTTAGTTAATATACCATTACTTATTAACATCTATGATCTCATCACATTTATTCAATTTGAATTCGACCACCCTATCCTAGTGTGCATGCCATGTAGGATGCCTTATCATCCAGGGTGCCATGGTGTAACCTTACATCATTTAACATGTTCCATGCTTGTTCAATATAATTAAAATTTTTATCTTAGGCCAAAATAATCCAAATCATATAATGCATTTTGAAAATATTTTCTCCCAAAGTTTTTAAAATGAATGTTCTAGAAACAAAGTTACCGATGACCAGACCTGCTGAAGGAATCCTTCTGATAAAAAAAATATCTAAAATGAAATATTTTGATATAAATTATATCACATGTAAATTATTGACATAAAATCATCTAATAAGAATCTTCTTGAAGAGAATGTTTTTGAAAAAATTCTTAATGAGAATCTTTCCAAATAGAATGTTTCCAAAATGAAAGTTTCTAAAACAAAGTATTTGTTATGAAAGTTACTGATGAGTAAGATCCTGAAGACTAAGATCATGAAGAAAGATATCAAAGATGAAATCATGAAAAATAATTTTTTATTGATGAAAAAGTTTCCAAAATGAAACTTCCCAAAATGAAAATTTCTAGAATGAATGTTCTTGAAAGGAAAGTTCCTAAAATAACGTCATCGATGAGAAACCTTTCATAGAGAATCTTTGCAAAGTAAATCTTTTCAATGATATTTTTTATAACAAGAATGTTTATAAAGATAATATTTTCAAATAGAATATTTTTGAAGCAAATGTTACTGACATGAATGTTTCCAATGAGACTTTTTCCAATGAGAACGTTTTTGATGAGAATCTTTCTGAAGAGAAATTTTTGACTGAAAGCTTTCAAAATACAATTTTTCCAAACTAACCCTTTTTATGAAAAAAATATTCATACCTATTATGTAAATTGACTCTTTCCATCCTTATCACTAATAGATTAATTTGAGCAAATGAATAAAAAAGTATAGCACAAGATGATTTAACATTATAAACACTAATTTTATACAAGTATCACAAGTATTATAACCCTCAAAACTCATAACTACCCATCCAAGATCTCCATAATTTTAAAAAATAAAGGGGTTTCCCACTTTTAAAATAAAAAAATAGAGTGGGGTGTGTTGAATACAATAATGTTATTTCCCTAATCCACTACTAAGGCAAACTCTATCAATACAAAAAACTCTAGGAAGACCATCAACCATACCATGAGTGTTAAACTCTATAAAATATCTATAATTAATGTGTCTAAATATATATTGCTAGATATTATTCTCAAAATAATTATGATAAACCAAGTATGTCCACATAGAATAAGTGTCATTAAAACCCTTAAATTGATATAGTCTAGAACTATGATAAAAAACCTTGTATAACAAGTGAAAGAGGCTCTGAAAAGGTTTTAATTTCAACCCCATGTGGTGTAAAAGTCATTATATTTCCCTAAAAATAATGAAATTTTTGATATATAGGAAGAAAATGTGAAGTGATGTCAGGAATATATAGTGTATCATTGATGCAACCACCAACAAGTTGTATGTCACCTTTTCCCTTATTATAAATAAAGTAAGAATCTCTAGCCTCAATTTTAGAAGTAGAAATCAAAATAAGAGATATAAAAATACTCCTTAGAATAATTTATCTAGTGAGAATCACCATAGTCATAACCTAACTATCTGTAAGAGGTGAATTAGATCTCCCAACAACAATAAGTCCTTTGTCATGCTCATTGAAAGGAGGTGGAGTGGAGATAGATATATTGTGTTTTTTGATTGCATCCTATAAGGATTACATTCTATTATAAAACTTAGTTTTTTCATGACCATACCCCCATAAAAGGAGCATGAAAGGCTAGAATTATTCTTGGATTTAGAGTACTCTTTGGGTTTAGATTTATTATCTTTAGGTTTTGTGGCACTTTGATATGGAGAGGGAGTGGTTTTGGGTTTACTTTTTTATTTTAACTTGCACTTAGCATGAGATTATAAAGAGGAATTTTAAGAGGTGGAATACTCAAGGTTAGATAATTTGGATTTTGAATGTGGCACTTAAGGCATTCATGCTATAGAAAAAGGTAGAAGAAAAGATTTTTAATAGACCTTTAAACTTATACATAATTAATAAAACACACTCTTCATATTTCTTGTCTCTTCCACTCCCCTTCAATTATGTCGAAAAGTGCTTGACCTTAATAATATATTCTATAATAGATGGAAAATCTTTAAGATCAAGATAAGTGATTTTTACTTCAAGCTGCATGGCTCTTATGTGATCCAAATTACCAATTAAATGCTTTGATTTTTCCCATATTTTTGAAGGAGAGTTACATACTTATAAATTAAATAATGTATTATCACTTACATAAGTTCCTATCAAACCCATACACTCATCAAATTTTCATTGGTGGTAAAATTTCTCATATTATTTAGTGAACACTAGTTATGTTTCATTCATTAAGATCCATAATCCTTTGAATTTAATGATTGTTTCCATTCTTGGTCTCCATGTGTGGTAATTATGTGTTTTTAATGACTCGCACTGATCTAATGCATAAGAAGAAGACATTATAATAAATCACCAAAGAGAAATATAATATAAAAAGGGTACACAAATTAGCATCAAGATAACCTCTAAAAATATTTTATATTGAGTCCCCCATAAAACATTTGGTACTTTATATTTTATTGATTTTTACAAAATAAATGACACCAATAGATTAAGTATAAAAATATACACTTTTGAAAAAAAAACACTCAAGTCTGAGTTACTAATTAAAAGATACAATTTTTCAAGTTTTTCCATCATAAATGGGTCAAGAAAAAACTTGCACCAAAAAATATTAAATGCTTGGAAAAAAATACTTGGATAGATTACAAAAATAATAATTGATGGGCTACAATTAACCCCCTACTTTTAGGAATAAAAAAATAATCCCTCTTTATATGACCATACAATATGACCAAGAGGCTAAGGGTGAGGATGAGTGTTCCCCACTTTTTTTTATTGATTTTATTGATGTGGGAGTGACATCACCTAAAAAAAAGAGGGAAACTTAAGATGAGTAGTGCTCATGTTTGTTGGTCTAAAATTGACATGTTCCTAAACATCAGTATGTTGCCTACTACTATCCTAAATTTGACACTCTTGGCACTAGTCTGTGTTGTACATAAATCTACAAGGTAAACATGTCCTCAACTTAGAAAATGTAGAACACTATATATGTATATAATATCAACATGTATACAACATAGAATAACACAAAAAATGTAGAATGACATAGAAAGAATGTCACCCAAGAGAAAGAAATCTACTTCTAGATAGATTTGTATAAAAAAACACACAAAACTCCAAATAATAATAATAAACTATGGATACATGAAATTAAATATGCCCTTGAAGAAAATTCACAAATTAATGGCTATAACACTTTCAGATCTTGACACCATGAAAGGCACACAAAACATATTATTCTAAGACAAAGATCTATGGTGTTATTAGAACATCACATTCATAAAAATAATAACCTAAAAGTAATTTAACAACATAAACTTACAAACAGATATGCAAAACAAAAGAACAACAATATCATATATTATATCTCCAAAGCTTATCAAATATAATGAATGTGCCTTGCATATATAGGAAAGGAAGATCAATCCTAAATATGAGATCAAGATAAGTGACCAATCATAAATAATAGATCAAGCTAAGTGACTAATCATAACTAAGAGATCAATATAAGATAGCAAACCTAGGACTAAGAGATAACTATCCCTAAAGCATAGAAATAACCAAAAAATATTCCCATAATATCTAATAGATAAATATGTAAATCACATAATATATAAAATAATATAAATGAAATATCCACACATAAGTGGGTGGGAAAAACTAAATAAAATTAAAAATAAAACACCCAATTGAACATGAGATAGGGTAAAAAACCTACTCTAATAGTGAATCTAGCCTGCAAGGCCAAGTGGGTAAACAAGGCTGACTTGTTTGAATAGGTTAATGAAGATTTAGGATCTTTGTTTATTAATTAAACCCATAATTTTATCAATCCATGAGGTATAAAATAATAATTTTGACATGTTACTAATTTAGAGGATATTTTGGACTTTATTGGAAACAAAATTTTCTTCAAAAATGGTAGTGTTATACTTGAGATCCTTAAAGCTGATAATGACCATATTATAATAGATGTTGGTTTTGGCCAATAATCATGACATTTAGATGAATTTTGGAGCTACTATACTTAAGTTTTATGAATATGTTTTTATAAACATCAATGCCTAGTATGGCCATAAGTTTTGAGATATTATAAACATTCATTTGAAAGCTATTTTGTTTTTCTTTCTCGTACTATTATAAAAATAATGAAGGCTTGATCTTTAATTACTTAATAGAAGGTATAAGTATGGTTATTACCTATTTCTTTCTTATCTATTCTATTTATAAAATTAGTATAAGTAGATCATGTCGATACTAAAAGAACATCAAGGTTTATTTCATATTATGGCTAATTTATGTTGGTAATAATCTACAATTAATAATGTTGGCATGTTTTATGTCATGGCCTTTGTAAATTGGATGGTCATTATGGTTGGTGTTCCTTGACACATTTTGGTCAAGGGAAAGACATTATGGTTGTTTTAAATTTATATAATTATTACCTTAAAAGTGTAATGACTGTGATACTAAATATCATTTTTTTTTATTTTGAAGCATAAATATTGTGAATATTATGATTTGATGTACAATTTGATTTTTGGTAGAAACTTAAGTTTTATAAGTATTAATTATGGGACAACACTATTATGGCAAGGGTTTTTTTTTAATTCATTCTTGGGATTATTGTAGATACACTAATGACTATTCTAACTCAATAATAAGCATTAATGGTGGTTTTGTAATTATAAAATGAGATAAATGATTAATTAGGCACACTGTGGTCCTATATGTTGAAATATTATGCAAAACTATAAAGTTTATACTTGTTAAAACTTAGGTAAGTGATGAATGATAAGTATTGATTAACACTCTTAAGTGAAAATATATTTTAAGGAATGTGATATACTTCTTACACCTAGAATAAATGTTCTATAACAAATATTTTTAACTTATATAAAAAATGTTATGAATATTATTATATTCACCCAAAAGTGGTATTTGAGTGAAAAGAGTACTATTTAAGACTTATTATCCCTATATTAGAATTAGACATATCCTATGTCCTGTTATCACACTTATCCAACCTTTGTGTATGTTAGGGGGGTGGAGGTAAATCCAAGAACAAACACACCTGTTCTAATTCCACCCATTAGGATCTTGCTCCTCAGAAAGAGCACAGTATGATTACCAAATATAAGCAATTAAATATGTAGAAATAACCAGAAACACAAGTAACTAGAATTCACCAATAGCACAGAATATGAGAGACAATACACTATCTTGTATTAACACTATACAGAAAAGAATACAACAAAGAGCCGCCACACCTCAAGTGTATAGTAATTCTTCTCAAACACACTCTCCTACACAAAAAATGGTCCCAACAACCAACTCACACACAGAATTGGTGTTCACCTCACCAACCAGTCAGTAATAACCCTGCCGGTACACCAAGCACTCTATAGCACTTCAAGCTGATCTCTCATGAACCTGCAACCTGTAATTCAAAGACTAAACTTACATGTAGATCCCCAATGAGCTTGCAACAACTTACAACTCACAGATCTTATAACTAGAAGGAACTCTTCCTTTCTATCTCATGCCTTAAACAATACATGCCAATGGGTCTATAAATAGATCCCTAACTCAAACAATAACTTAGACTCTTAATTTAGACAATTATCCTCGCAGCCCAAGACTCTAACTGGTCTCAACATGCAAACTCTTCGTTCACTTAACTAACTATCCATGAAATGAGTAGTTCTGGAACACACAGGCGACCGACGTCGGTCCCTGCTTATCTAGTTCTGCCGACGTCGGCCGACTTCCTGCCATCACCGGTGGCCTTCTGCACTGGTCTCTGCCGACGTCGGTCCTGCTGCTGACGCTGGTGCTCCTGGATCTCAGCAACCTTTTGTTCCTTTAGTTTGCAAAGGGTTGAAGCTTTTAACTCCACAACCTAACAATCTCCCACTTAGAGATAAATAGATGCAACTTGTACCTGTACCTGTACACTATCTAGTTTGTTCCCTTGGCTATGTATCCCTCCTCAAGATCACTCTTGAAGACCAACCACCACAAAATCCGTGGTGCAAAACCTGTCATCCAAATTACCTGCCACATCTGCATCTACAACCATGTAGATAAGGAACTTGACCCTGCATAGCATGTGCACCTGCTGCAGGTCCCACTGAACTACCCTTCCGTATTACTTTCCCAGATTGACTCCAAACTTGTGACAACTCCCACTGCTTGGGAAAACTCAAGTTTAGTACATACCATGCACTCAACCTCATTATGTGAATCAAGACACATGTTTTATGAACTGTCTAACCATCAGTGTGCTAACTAGTTTCACAAAATCATCTTGAAACAAAGTCAACAAGACCTCCATGTCTCTAGAACACACTCATGCCAAAGAATCTTGCTGCTCCCAGATTCTCCATGACACACACCTGAACTAGCTTTACCTTTAGTTCAGCAATACCTATATATGTAACCCTGCAACAAGCACATCATACCTAAATAGGATAATGTAGCTAATATTATCCAACCTAGTAAAGAGAAACACAATGATCAAACCTCCATTGCCCTGCAGCTAATACAAGATCATATACCCTGATCTTCCATCTCACGTATCCATTTCCGCTCTTCTTCATCCTGAACATCCATTCGTCTCTCAATGCTTACTTCCAGCTGGCAACTCTACCCAAAACACCTGTATGGTTCTCCTCCAAGGAATCACATCCTCATCCATGCCAAGCTCCCACTATTTCCTGGATCTACCTGTTCTACGTCTTTAATTACTTCCTGGTTCTATACCATAAGTGAGCAACAAGTAGTGTAAAGAAGGGAAATGACAAATTTAAGAACTTACACCTTCAGTCCTCCATATGGGCGCTTGAGACTCCATGACAACTCGCTATCCACCCAAAATTCATCTCAGTAACCGATGCCAATCACATCTCAGTCTACAGCCGACCGATGTCAGTTCCCTGCGACTGCCTCCCTGTCGACGTTGGTTTCCCCTGGCTGACACCGGTCTCTGTCTGCCCTGAGTCACCGATGTCGGGTTACACATAGCCGACGTCGGTCCCTGTCTGGACATCGATGCCAGTTTTCCTGCCAACGTCGGTCTCTATGTTTTTCTTGTGAGACCTGACTTTTTCTCACGAGCTCTTTTTGGATCAAACCCTTGTCCAAATCACCCTTGCTCTGCTTAGAATTCCTTTGCATCTTGTGCTAAACTCTGTCTGTCACTTTCTCCTTGAAAACCAAGTCTTTCCTGTTCTTGTCACTAACATCAGATTCCTCAAGAAACCTCACCTTCTTCTTCTGCATACAGAAACCATGATCCATGCCTTCCAAATTTGAAAGCATACTCTTTGACTCAAGAACCAGCATCTCCTTCTTATCTATGTGACCAAGCCTATTAAGCCACATCTCCGAATCTACAGTTGAAGTAGATAACCCAAAAAGAGAATCAGTAAAACAAGTAGATAGATAAAGCATACCTACTTTCTTACCTCTAGCTACAACAAGTGTACCCTTGGTAACCTTCCAAGAGTCCGCTGTGAGAGTTACTGTGCAACCCTCTTCACCCAAACTTCTAATAGAAATCAGATTCCGCTTCAGAACTGGGACATGCATGACCTCCTTTAACACCCATGTGTCACCTGTCTGTAATTTCAGCTTCACTTTGCCTTTGCCAACAATCTGACAAGGCTTACCATCCCCTACACAAATTTCTCCAAAGTCTCCCTGGACATACTCATGAAAAAATTCCCTATGTGGGGATGCATGAAAAGAGGCACCATAATCTAATACCCAAGATTCTACTTTATCCAAAGAACATACCAGAGCATCCTGTGCAACGTAATCTGCAACATCTGCTTCTTCTCCATGTCTTTCATGCTGATCTTCACCCGATCTGCAATCTCTCTTTAAGTTCCCTTGCTTTCCACATTTCCATCAGGTTATTTTGCCATACCTAGACTTGGATCTTCTGCCTGTCTTCGACCTTGATCTCCCATGCTCTGTCTTCTCTCTTGGCCTTCCTCTTCCTTCAACACTCAAAGCATCTCCAGATGATTCACCTGTGCTTTTACTACGTATCTCTTCATTCAAGATCACACTCACAACATCATCCACTTTTAAGACTTTTGAAGGAGACACAGTATTAGAAACTGCCATTACCAAACCTTCCCAACTTTCAGGTAATGAACACAAGATTAAGAGAGTTCTAATTTCATCATCAAATACAATATTGACTGAACTCAACTGGTTTACCAAACCATGGAAATCACTAAGATGGCTATGAACAGATCCACCTTCCAACATTTGCAAATTAAATAAACGCTTCATAAGAAATACCTTATTAAAAGATGAGGGTTTTTCATACAAATTTTCCAAAGATTTCATCAACTCCACCGTTGTCTTACACTGTGACAAGCTAGAAATCATAGATGATTCAAGACTCAATCTAATAGATCCCAGAGCCTTCCGATCAAGAACCTCCCATTCTTCATCTTTCATATCCAAGGGTTTGCTAGCAACCCCACCCAACGGTAAGTACAAATCTTTCTGATACAGATAGTCCTCAATCTGCATCCTCCATAATTGGTAGTTCTTGCCATTAAACTTTTCCATTTGTAGCTGACTGTTTTTTGCCATTGCTCAACTCCCACTCAAACAGAAACCCTGTCAGTAACCTGTAATCAAAAACACACTACCCAGATCTACACCAATCTATTAGTATCCCAACCAAAAGCTCTGATACCACTTGTTAGGGGGGTGGAGGTAAATCCAAGAACAAACACACCTGTTCTAATTCCACCCGTTAGGATCTTGATCCTCAGAAAGAGCACAGTATGATTACCAAATATAAGCAATTGAATATGTGGAAATAACCAGAAACACAAGTAACTAGAATTCACCAATAGCACAAAATATGAGAGACAATACACTATCTTGTATTAACACTATACAGAAAAGAATACAACAAAGAGCCGCCACACTCTTTCACCTTACAGAGATTTGCCACACCTCAAGTGTACAGTAATTCTTCTCACACACACTCTCCTACACAAAAAATAGTCCCAACAACCAAATCACACATAGAATTGGTGTTCACCTCACCAACCAGTCAGTAATAACCCTACTGATACACCAAGCACTCTATAGCACTTCAAGTTGATCTCTCATGAACCTGCAACTTGTAATTCAAAGACCAAACTTACATGTAGATCCCCAATGAGCTTGCAACAACCTGTAACTCATAGATCTTACAAATAGAAGTAACTCTTCCTTTCTCTCTTATGCCTTAAACAATACATGCCAATGGGTCTATAAATAGATCCCTAACTCAAACAATAACTTAGACTCTTAATTTAGACAATTATCCTCGCAGCCCAAGACTCTAACTGGTCTCAACATGTAAACTCTTCGTTCACTTAACTAACTATCCATGAAACAAGTAGTTCTAGAACACACAGGCGACCGACATCGGTCCCTGCTTGTCTAGTTCTGCCGATGTCGGCTGACTTCCTGCCGTTGCCGGTGGCCTTCTGCACTGGTCTCTGCCGACGTCGGTCCTGCTGTCGACGCTGGTGTTCCTGGATCTCAGCAACCTTCTGTTCCTTCAATTTTCAAAGGGTTGAAGCTTTTAGCTCCACAACCTAACAGTGTAGGCCACAATCATCCATAATTAGCTTCAAAGTAGTCCCAAACCCTCATTTCCTGATCCTGACCCTTCATGCCTAGTCTTCTACCAGCTAGACACTAGCACCATAATAAGGACACTATCACCACATATTATAGTGTCCCCAAAATGGTTTTAATTTCATTTACCATATATTTCTCTTAAATAAATATATTTTAAAAACTAAAGCCTTTTAATGTCATCATAGACATCTTTTATCATCCGCACAACCAACATAATAGTATATATACATGACTTTTACCCTCTAACCACTATATGGAAATCATATGCAAAATACAAATTCAAACATATAAAAATTGATCACAATTAAGGTTATCAATCCTTATCATTAACTAATTTTGTATACTACCATTTACAATATCCCTAAGATCAGATTTTCTAGATTTTTAGTCTCAAGCACATTCTAGGCACTCAAGGCCACCATAATCTAGTATCACTTGCACTTACACCATAATTTAGGTCTATATAAATACATAAATATTGATACCTCATAGAGGTATTAGTATGTAGGCAAATGTCTTCATAGTGGTGTGTTGAGGATGTCTAACCTACCCTACTAATAAACACACTTTTTAGCTCATGACCTAATTGTATAAAGGATTAAGATCTACATAATAAATCAATAATTATAGGAATAATATAGGGTTATATAACTAATGAATTTATTAATATACCCCATAGATATAGACAAAGGTGATCCTAAAATTTCAAGATAGTCTTGCACAGAAGCTACTACCATTAATATTAGGACACTACTACCACTTTTACAATAATAACACTTCTATCTAATTATGGTGCTACTATATAGAAGGTGTTGAGACATAAGGATATATTTTATGACACTTAGAATAGCTTACATATTATTTTATATCACTTATATCATCTATATTAGGTGTTTTCCAACTAAGTCTTTATTTGTACTATTTATTACTATTTTTAGAAAAGTCAAAGCTAGTCAATTATATAACAAATTAGTGGCTATATTTATTGAATATTATTTCCCTAATTGTTTCTACTCAGATCTTTAACAAACATAATATTTACATACACTACTTCCTAAAGGTTAAAACATTTGGTGAACCTAACTTACTTCAAACATTACTCAAACCCTAACCCTAGATGCTCTTAGGGTTTGTATCTTTTTGTGTCTATGCTCATATTTTAGTTTCAAAATTTTACATTAATTTCAATATCTGTTCTTTTAATTATTTATTAGATTAAAATCCTTTAAAGGTTTAAAATATACAACTTATTTTCCTATTTCCCAACCTACAATGGTAGAATTAGACAACCTTTTTTATGAGATCAATAAGAAACAATTGCAAGATTTTGTGTCCAACCATTTAGTTATGAAAGATGACCTCATCACTATTATTCAAGAAGAGATTCAAAAATTAAGCAATGGTTAATATTCAACTCCCCTGACTAATAACATTGTTACACCTACATGGGGCCAACTCAGCTACCATAACCAATAATTATAATTCAAAAACATTTAGTGACATACAAAAATCTTATGGATAGTTCCTCCACTACAAATGTACAATCCCTTGTGCATGAGGTTCATTCTCTATAGGATAAGGTGTTACATATTGATAAGGGAGATATTAGGCCATCACATGATTTATATTCTAATGTTCTCTTAGACACACCTTAGAAACACCATATAGTTGTAACTCCCTTTCCATATATATTTTTGGCATCTAACCTTTCATTGTATGATGATAAGGGTAATTTAGAGAACCATCTTTGATTTTTTCATGTAGCATGTTTTTACTACATGTCTAATGATTGTCTTCTCACAAAGTTGTTTCTACATATTTTAAAAGATAATGCCTTATAGTGGTTTTATGACTTACTAAATCAATCTATCACATCATTTAATCCTTTGGCATATATGTTTTTAACATTATTCTCTATAAATATAATTTATAAAATCTCATATTCTCAAGTTGCATAGTTGAAACAAAAATCAAAAGAACCTATTTCAGAATACAACTTATGATACAAGATTATATTAGATAAATTGAATAGCCCCATGGTAGACAAAAAACTTTAGGAATATTCAAACATATTATTATGCCAACCTTACACAAATCTATCTTGTTTGATCTTTTTCCAACATTCATATATTTGTGTCACATAGTAAAAAAAAGAGAAGTTAAGCTTCTATCAGTGGGAAAACTAAAATATACCTATGGATCATAATCAACTATTAAGATTTCAAGTAATCATATATATAAGGTAAGGGCCACTAAAAAAAGAGTTATCAAAAGTCCACAAATAATGTATCTTTAGATTCATCTCCTCACTTGGTTTTATTGGATCCTTCACATAGAGTCTTCACCAACCTTATAGAATCTCTAGCTTGGGTTTTATAGTAACTCTTGGAATGTAATGTCATATCTCTCCATCTCATATAATATGATGATACAACATGGCCTATTCTAAATGCCTATGATTACAATGCATTTTACGAGTATCATAAGGCACTAAGCCATACAAGAAATAGATGCATTAGTCTAAAACATAGGATAAAATATTTTATTAAGGCTAACATTATTGATGTAGGCACACCCATAAAGGCACCAAAATTATATCAAATGAAATTTGAGACATTAAATATATTCTTAGATATATTTACAAATCACATAATGAATGAAGTAGGAATTGTTAAGCACGGAATATACTGAGAGGGGGGGTGAATCAGTATATTATATATCTTATAAAACATTCTCTTTATCAAATTTGACTTAATAAAACATTCAAGATATGAAATGAAACTCAAATAATAAACATCACACAAGATAGAGAGAGACACCAGATATAACGTGGAAACCCAATGTGGGAAAAACCATGGAGAAAAATCTCAAGTATATTTATGAGAACAAACCCATAGGAGCACCATACCCCTTTGTCGAGTACCAACCTCAGCTACAATTCATGAGCACCAACCCATAGGAGATTCAAACCCCTTTACTGAGCACCAACCTAGCTACTATTCATGAGTACCAACCCACAAGAGCACCAACCCCTTTATCGAGCAACAACCCAACAAAAATTTGTAAGCACCAACCCACAAGAGCACCAACCCCTTTTCCGAGCACCAACCCAACAACAATTCATGAGCACCAACCCATAGGAGCACCAACCCCTTTGTGTATACCACACACCAATCTCTCAATGTTGCTATCTCAAAAAATGATAGATCAATACAACATCTCCTTCCTCTCTCTCACCTTTGATCTTCTAAGCTAGATATAACAAATACAAATTATATTCATCTCTCACAATTGCTCTTCTAAGCTAGATATTACAATATCAAATCAACCTCTATCTTCCATATTACAAATGACTTCTCAAGCCTTTATTTATAGCTTTCCAAATGATCTTTGGCCTTCCCCCTTTGTGACCCTCCAATCCTCATGGAAAATGGCACCAATCTTGGATGACCCTTCATATTCAAGCCTTTGAAAAGTCATGTGGTGACTCTTCATGACCAAAAACGTCCTTCCCACTTTTGTCCTTATCTTTGGTGAGCTTTTGTATTCCTCAAAGTGTCCCTTCATGAGAAATTGCACCCTTACTCTTTTGTATTCACTTGGTGACTCTTGGTATTCCCCATGATGAATCTTCATGGGAAAATTAGTCCCATCCTTCTTTTGTCTTTACCCCGTGGCTCTTCGACTTCTCCATGGGCCCTTCTTTTGTCTCATATGCAACCAAAAATATATTTGTTAATATTAAATAAATATTAACTCATATTATCCAAGATATATTTATTACAAACAACATTAAATGAAATGGGGCCTTTATCACCAATAATGTTAGACCTTTGACATCAATGACAATATTTCCAATAGGAATCACTTCTCATGTTCACTACACATATCAAGAACATCAACCACTAGTTTTATATCACACTATTATAGAGGAGGCACACCCATTGCATAATATCATTGTTATGTAATGTTATCAACCAAATTTACACTCTTAGATGGTAGTTAAATAATTTTAAATTTGGAATAATATGGAGACAATCCTAAGTTTTGGGTGACCAAATATTGGATTGAATATCTAGGTTTAACGGATATCTCCCCTTGATAAATAACTTAGGCTCATAAACTACTCTACAAAATTTCTAGGAAAAGAAAGAGAAAACCTATCCTAATAGAGGTGATGAAATATAATTAATTTAACACTACTAACAAGCTATATATACACTTTAAGCATGAGACTAGCCTGCAAAAAACACTACTCTTAATCTACCTCTCTACATCAACATTTCACATGAAGGTTGTGAAATATTCCTGGGATAGGAGGACTAGTGAAGAGGTCATATTATGACACTAGTTATTAAAAAAATCACTAAAGATTTAAAACTTCACTTAGACATCTCATAGGAACTACAAAGAAGTTTTAAAATAAATATGAGTGCAATAAAAGGACAAACAATAAAAGGAAGCAAAGCTAATCACTTGACAATATCTACTAGTCATACACACACATTGAAACCAGTCAAAGGAAGAGATAAAACCAAAATTTTATCATTAATAAAAGGATTGAAAATGGGTATTGATTCACCATACATAGGTTGAGGATGTAAAAATATCTTATGAGGGATAAATACATAGATAAATGTGAGAGAAGAAGAGAGAAGGGCATAAGAGAGGAAGATTTCTAAGTGTTACTCTTCATAGAGTAATTTAAAATCAATAAATAGGAGTTATTAATAGTATTAATATGCTTATAAAAATATTTTCATATTATATTATTATGTATTTCAATATGTGGTGAGATATTCCTTTTTAATTTAATGGTTGATGTTCTTGGAGGAGTTACAACCTTGCCTTGACACCTAGTGTGAATCTTCTTGATTTGTCAACACTTGGGCATATTTTGAGTTGATTGAGATATTTTTAACTACCTAAAAAATATTTTGACACTTTTATTTTATCTCTAAATGTTCTCTTTGATACATCACTTAATTCTCTTATTATGTATCTTGAAGTCCATTTTGTCTTCCTATGCCAATCTTGACCAAATAGCTCAAAACTTGAGTTTGCATTAATAAATGTCATTATTCTCCATGAGAGGAATATTAAAATCATATTATACCTATAAAAACTCATTTTTTAGGTCTCAAACTATCCCCAAGATCTCATATTATACCTAAAACTATCTTTAACCCTCAAATCCTTATAGCCTTTAAAACGTGAAAAACTCCTTGTGTAGAATAATTTACAAAGGATATTTACAAAATGAGAATATATTTTAGGACCCAATATACCATTAAATATCCATGTCAGGTTTCAAGACTTGAGGGTGAGTGGAAGTACACTGTTAGCCCATTTTCTCTCTCTAATTAGGTCTCTATTAGCTCTCCTAGATTTATAAAATGAGTTCTTGCTCTATATAACTCCCACACATGTGAAAATTATAAGAAATATTTTATTTAGTTAAATTACCTCATAATAATTCTCTATGCCAAATTTAAATGTCTGATACCTTGTACAGACATCCCAAACATGCTTGTAACAATACTTTCTAGCTCTTTTCTATACACTTGTAGCCTACATGTGCAAACCAATGGATTGAAATATTTATCAAAGGAATTTATAATATAATTAAATTTATTTCATATGTAATTTTATTCATTTTTACACTTAGATTCATCTTATATCTCATTGGGTCATTGGAGAGCTCCTTGGTACCTTGAAACTAGTTTCAATCCTTAAAGATTGTTCAAGAAGATCAGGGCTCTAATTATCATATTAATTACACAATTCAAAATTAAAATATGGTTCCATACTCTCCCTACTATCCCAAGGTTCCATTCAACTTTTCTATACTATACTGAGTAAGATAAAGTAACTTCTCGGCTAGGCAGGTTACATTATGTGAGGTTGAGGGAGAAATGAGGCTTAAAGGTGATGATTTGGTTTGGTTTTGAGTTGATAATGAAATTAATAGGTATGTAAAATAAATAATTTAAAATTTAAACATTAATTTCTCCAATAATTATGCTTTATACCATCCATAACCATCATTAATTTAAGCTAGGGTTCTTAAGCCAACTAACACAATTTATCCTAGATGGATATGTTATATCTTTTCCTCTCTATTGAAAGAGTTAAAAAATTCATGGAATGATGATATAAAGTAATTATCACATTATAATATTCTTCATACTCTTATCTATCCTTCATATACCCTTCTCTATACAATCTAACACATGCATGCATACATGTTTGTGAGTGCTCAGTCAAACCTATTAAGCCTAAAAGAAAGACCCTATAGATATAGAAGTTTTATGATATAGTATTTAGGTTGAGGAAACTGACAATAGTTCTAATTATCTCCCATTATTATTTCACATACTATTCATATGATTATCTCTCCAAATAACCTTTCTTCATCTTGGTTTAAACTAGCCTGTGTGACTACAACATGATGTGGACACTTTACATCTCATTATTTGATCTCCTTAAGATATTATTAGTCTTCAAAGTTTATATTAATTATTATCACTCACCACCACATAATTATAAAATGGTTTGTGTTTTATATTCTATTTCAAACATGGAAATCAACTTGAAACCTCAAATAGACCTATGTATCACCATTCTACTATAGGTTTACAATTCAAAATTCTTGGGTATTAGGTTCTAAAGTCATACTTTATCAAATACGATATTGATACTTGATATTACTTGAAAACCATTAAATAATCTCTCACATTTAAACTTATCCCATTTTATTTTTTTATCACCTTTTTGTTTAGCCATACATGACAATTAACCTCAACCTTACCTATATATTTGTTTGGGTCTCTACTTTCTCATTGTATTTGATCTTCACATGAGTTATATGAGGTTTGAACACTATTTTAACAAGTATTATTTTTTATTCATCACTCATGTACATTTTTAGACATATCTATGCTAACTCATAACCTCAAACTACTCCACTTTGCAATTTTGTCTATATATTCTCATTTAGGTGTCTTAGTCATTATATTTTGGAGACACACCCTTTCCATTGATCTAAGACTTTTACAAGTGTAGTAAAAATATATTTAATTCATGATTTAGGTCTTTAAAATCCTCTTGATGAACACTTCAAAAAAAATTCACAAAATGTAGACCTACAAGTCTATAGACCTATAGGTTACATTCCTATACTTTAGGCCTTGGATTGGTGTAAAAATGATATCTTGAGCCTTTGAGGACATATATAAATTTATTTATCACCTCTATCATGAGGTAAGTACTCTCATAAACCTTCCACCATGAAATATAAGACCTTTACAAACCATTTTTATGTAGGCAGTCATATTCACGTAGTCTTCAAAGTGAAAAACATTGTATACTACTACTTGGAGAGAATGGTGTTGAAATAAGAATTTAGAGTAATTTATGGTATTTTAATTGAATTTAAGAGAGTGATACATGATTATATAGCTTTATTCACAATCCTTGACTTTTGGAAACCTTGAAACATAAATAAAACATAGCAGTCACCTTAAAAACATTGTAAAAGAAGATATTTCTTGCCCTTTATAGCCCACACATGCCAAGTGTGGATGGGAAAATAACATAAAATATTTTAAAATACAATATACATTTCCTCCATTTGATTTTATGCATCCAAAACATATGAAACTATCATTTCAAAGGGAAAAAAAGAGCTTACAAGATTGATTAGCTATTTTAGACCACCATAGACTCTTAGTGATTATTAATAAATCTCAATATACTAATATGATTAATATTTCCATTATTATAAGTATCACTAGGACCCTATTCTATGGAAAACATTTTGGACCCTAAATCTCATCATACTGTATAGAATGAACAACTGAATTTGACCCTTACTAGCTTGTGAAGAGAGTGATGGAGGGAAGGAATAAATATTTAAATTCAAGAGACCTATACATATAATAAAAAATTGAATTTGACTTATAAAATATGAAACTACACCTCTAAGATGTTTTCACCTAGAAGTGAAGCTCTCATCTCTGTACAAGTGACTTAAAACTACCTCTTTGGAGTGATTTTTTGCAAAACTAAAATGTTCTCACATATTCTATGTACATGGTAGTTATAAAATTCATCCATAATATTTTAAAAATTTATTTTTATTGGTCATTAAATTGATCAGCTTTGGCATACATTTGAGTGAGTTAAAATCACCTTTTTCCTTCATAAAACTTACCTTAAAGTTCACAAAAGAATCTTAAACTTTATAAATAAATGTGAAATGTTTATAAAAGGTGATGAATACAATAATATGACTTTTACGGGACCCTAATAACCTATTAAAACGTTTTACCAACACTTTTTCTCACCATGACACGACTAGGCTAATACAAGCCCAAGATACAATATTACCTTAACTTTGTCAAATAAACCTTAAAATTTGGTAATAGAATTTAGAAAGACTATTTTAAGACCTAATAAGGAATGAAAAAGCTATAATATAGGACACAAATAAATTAAAATAAATTTTTTACCTAAAGGGGTTGACATTTTGACCTGGTGGTCAAAAATGGTCAACAAATTAGCAATTTATGGGAGTAGCATGCCAACAATGATTACTAAACTAGTAGCCTTGTCATTCCATTGGGAAATGGAGTCAATTATACTCAACCTCAGACCTAAACAATACCTTAAATAAGAAAAAAAAAATTATTGACCTCTAAACACACACAAAATAAGAACAACACACACATGTGCTAAAAAGTACGTAGGGAGAAAAATAAGTAATAGAGCATCTAATATATACAACTAACTTGAAAAAAAATATTATTCGTAGATCAAAGGGTAAGCTTATGAGATATTTTGGTTCATGATATGAATAATATTTTGAGGTGAGATACCAATTGAACATTAGTCTTGTTGGTTTCATCTTCAAGTTAATTTCCAAACTTCTTCACATGTCTTCTAGTGAGGTAATAGCAACAAACTAGTTAGCTATGAAGATGAACTCATCATGTGGCTCAAGATATTTTTCATTATCTCTCTTAATGTTTTAAGTCAAACCAAGCATGATTAATTCTTAGTTCATAGATCTAGTCTCAAACTTGGTATTTTGGATATTCTCACATTGTCCTTTAAGAAGGAAAGTAGCCTAAAAAACAACCTTAGTCTATCCAATAGGAGATATAGACCCTTCAAGAGTTCAAATTCATTTAAAAATTCCCAATACTTTTTTTCAGGATCCTACTGCTCCACTAAGAGCACACTTGATTACCTTTGTATTAGTAACTAAACATGGAATTTAACTAGAATGATAAGTAACTAGAAAATTTAGAAATAGCACAGAATATGAGAGACAATACCCAATTGTATTAATACTCATTCAGAAGAAAATACAATAAAGAAGATGCCACACTTCTTCTTCCCACACCTCTAGAGCTCCCACACATCTATGGCTCACCAGTAATTCTCCTTCAATAGTTCACTCTCTCAATTACAGTCACAACAATCAACTCAAACACAGAGTTGTTGTTCATCTCCACCAGTCAGTAACAACGCTGCCAGTACACCAAGTACACAACCATACTCCAAGTAGATCTCCCTGCTCTTGCACTTGCAACAACCTACAAATCACCAGACCTTACTTACCATGTAGATGTCTCTACACCCTGAAGAACCCTTGTCCTTGCCAAGTCTTTATGATTCCTCAACTAGTACCCCAGTGGATCTTCTACCAGAACTTGCACAACCTACAACTCTCCCTGATCATACACAGTCAGCACCCCTTTGGAACTAGGAGGAGCTAATCCTTGCTTTCTTCTACAAGCCCTCTTGGATATCTATCACTCTTTCTCTCTCTTTTCTGAAGGAGCTAATCTTTTCTCTCTCACTCTAGTATAATTTTACAATACAACCCATGAGTCTATTATATAGATCTCATGCATATAATAATTAGACATTCTTAATTACAATAATTAGAAACGTAGCTCCAAGACTAAAATAAGTCTTTACATGCAAACTGACTGTCCAAAAATAGACTAGTTCTCGACCCGCATGCAAACACATGCACACATAGGTTGCCGACATCGGCTCCTTCCTGACCGATGTCGGCTGACTCATAACCGATGTCAGTTGCTTCTGCACTATAATATGACCAACATCGATTGATCAGACCGACATCGGTTGCCTTGTAACTTGTTCTACAACTTATCAACCTCCGTAACTCCTCTTGTTTGCATCCTGGTGAAGCTTTTAGCTCCACAACCTAATAATCTCCCACTTGGAGATAAATAGCTACACCTGTACCTTTACACCACCTAATTTGTTTCCTAGCTTGTATCCCTCTTCAAGCTCAATCCTAAAGATCAACCACCACACAACCTATGGTGCACCTCCTGTCATCCAAGTAACCTACCACATCTGAACCTACAAACCCATGTAGTGAAGTCCTTGACCTTGCATAGCATGAATCCCTGCTGCTGGTCCCTCTCAAATACCCGAGAACCCACTAAAATGCTTTCCAGTGCTTCTTCCCTAAATTGGCTCCAAAATCTCTGACAACTCCCACTACTTGGGAAAACTTAGGTCTACACTAGACCTCATGTGATTTCAAACACTATTCTAAGCTCAGCTTGAACTGTTCAGCCCTTGGTGTGCTTACCAGTTCTGCATCTTGCATATTGAACCCTGCTAACACCTTCTTCACATTAGCTCCCACTGGAGACAAAATCAACCTGTGATCTTCCATGTCTCTTATGCCAAAGAATTTCATTGCTCCTAAATTCTTCATGACATACCTCTGAACTAACTTTACCTTTAGCTTAGAAACTCCCTACATGTGTGACCCTACAACAAGCAACCACACCACATATAATAATAGGATAATGTTGTGACCATTATCTAACCTGGTAAAGAAAACACAATGGTTACATTGACCTTGACCAAATCCATGCTTAGTCATACACCTGTCAAACCTGTACCACTGTCCTATAGCCTGCTCAAGACCATATACCCTAGCCTTCTATCTCACGTGTCCATCCACTCTCTTCTCTAACCTGGGAATCCATTCATCTGTCAGTGCTTTTATCCCAGCTAGAAACTCTACCAAAAATCCCACTTGGTTCTCTTTTGAAGAATTCATGCCATGCTCCCACTATTTCTTGGATTCTACCTACATTGCCTCTTCACATCTTCCTGGTTCTTGACCATCAGTGAGTAACAAGTAGTATAAAGAAGGTGAATAATGAATATGAGGTTCACTTACCCTTTTAGTCCTCCACATGGGTGTTTGAGACTCATTGACAGCTTGCTATCTACCCAACATCCATTCTAGTGACCGATCTCAGCCATCTCCCAATCTACAACCAACCGATGTCAATTCCCTACGATTGACCCTAACTGCTGACATCGGTTTTCTTTGATCGACGTCGGTCTGCACCTACCTGAAATCACTAACTCTATTTGTCTACACATGACTGACATTGGTATCTATTTGTTTGACGTTAGTTTCTCTTGACCGATGCTGGTCACTGTGTTCTCCTGTGAGTGATGACATAGCCCTACTCAGAATAATTCAATCCCCTCAGCTGATCTTTGTCCATCATCTCCTCCATGAACACCAAGGCTTTCCAGTTCTTAAGTTTGTCAAAGATATCTATCTTCCACTTAAGAACATGCATTCCCTTCTTACATATGTGACCAAGCCTATAATGCCACATCTCTACAACAAAAGGTGAATCAGTAATATAAGTAGATAGATAAAGGATACCTACTTTCTTACCACCATATAATTTAAGTGCATCCACTGTGAGAGTTACTGTGCATCTCTCATCACCTAACTTTCCTAAAGAAATTAGACTCATCTCCAAGACTAGTACCTGCATGACCTCATTCAACACCCGTGTGTTACCTGTCTACAATTTCAACTTCACTTTCCCTTTGCCAACCATGTGACAAGGCTCACCAACCCCTAAATAAATCTCTCCAAAGTCTCCCTAGACATACTCATGAAAAGATGCTCTATTTTACGCTGCATGGAAAGAGGCAACAAAATCTATAGACCAAGATTCTACTTTATCCAGAGCATCCTATGCAACAACACATACAACATCTGCTTCTTCATTTCCTTCATGCTAATCTTCTACTAACCAACAATCTTTCTTTACCTGCTCTTTCATTCCATCAATTTGTAATTGACCATTCATGCTATTCAGTTTCTCCATTTGTAGCTTACTTTCTTCTACCATTGCTGTACTCCCACTCAATCAAAAACCCTTGAGAGTGACCTATAATCAATAAAACACTTAACACGCTCTGACCACCTGTTAGTGTACTTAACCACCCTCTGATACCAACTTGTCAAGATTGGTACCAACCTGGTCCACCTGCTCTGATGCCAACTGTCATGATCCTACTGCTCCACTAAGAGCACACTTGATTACCTTTATATTAGCAACTAAACATGGAATTTAACTAGAATGATAAGTAACTAAAAAATTTAGAAATAACATAGAATATGAGAGACAATACCCAATTGTATTAATACTCATTCAGAAGAAAATACAATAAAGAAGATGCGACACTTCTTCTTCCCACACCTCTAGAGCTCCCACACATCTAGGGCTCACCAGTAATTCTCCTTCAATAGTTCACTCTCTCAATTACAGTCACAACAATCAACTCAAACACATAGTTGTTGTTCACCTCCACCATTCAGTAACAACACTGCGAGTACACCAAGTACACAACCATAATCTAAGTAGATCTCCCTACTCTTGCAACAACCTGCAAATCACCAAACCTTACTTACCATGTAGATGTCTTTACACCCTGAAGAACTCTTGTCCTTGCCATGTCCTTATGATTCTTCAACTAGTACCCCGGTGGATCTTCTACCAGAACTTGCACAACCTACAACTCTCCCTGATCATAGACACTCGGCACCCCTTTGGAACTAGGAGGAGCTAATCCCTACTCTCTTCTACAATCCATCTTGGCTATCTAGCACTCTTGCTCTCTCTCTTCTGAAGGAGCTAATCTTTGCTCTCTCACTCTAGTACAATTTTACAATACATCCCATGAGTCTATTATATAGATCTCATGCATACAATAATTAGACATTCTTAATTACAATAATTAGAAATGTAGCTCCAAGACTAAAATAAGTCTTTACATGCAAACTGACTATCCAAAAGTAGACTAGTTCTCAACCCGCATGCAAATGCATGCACACACAGGTTGCTGATGTTGGCTCCTTCTTGACTGATGTTGGCTGACTCATAATCGATGTCAGTTGCTTCTACACTGTAATATGACTGACATCAATTGATTAGACTGATGTCAGTTGCCCTGTAACTTGTTCTACAACTCAGCAACCTCCACAACTCCTCCTATTCACATCTTGGTGAAGCTTTTAGCTCCACAACTTAACACTTTTTCCATAGGTCCTCTTGGTCCATAAAGGTAGTAACAACCTAAATATCTATTGCTTTATCTAATCTAATCTAATCTAATCTCTTTCTTATCTTGAATAATTTATTCATCATAGACTACTATATCATGGACTTGAAATTCTTGGTGATGAACTTCAAGACATAATATCTCATTAGGAATCTTGCATTCTTCATCATCAACTTGATATGATTCTTGCATAGGTGTCAACTTCTCAAACCCTTTATATTATTTATGCAAGTATGTATACCATATGTCATCATCTTTTTATAGACATTCCTCTTGAAGAAATATAGTTTTAAGTTCATCTTTAGAGGCTTATTATTTTACTACAATAGCTTTATCAATTTTCACTCCTTCCTCAAAGTCACATTCTTGATCATCCTTGAAAAATTAATTGCCTCTTTCTTTC
This sequence comes from Torreya grandis, assembly GCA_037957365.1. Taxonomy (NCBI): domain Eukaryota; kingdom Viridiplantae; phylum Streptophyta; class Pinopsida; order Cupressales; family Taxaceae; genus Torreya; species Torreya grandis. Next base: position 3,126,478 of record JARHVA010001708.1, on the reverse strand, counting down.
CCAAGTGGAGTTATATTTAAATTATCTTCATCAAATTCACTTAAAACATAATCATCACACTCTCCTTGAACCTCAATTTTGATTACAACTTCTTCATTTGCTTCCCATAGGATAGGTTCTTCCTCAAGAAGGGAGATGGCGGGAGGGTGATGAATATGATCATGAGTTTGAGAGGGGGTATGAGGTATGGCAAGTGGCTCATAAATTGGATTTATAATTTAATGATATTTTTTTCAACTTAAGGTGTTGGGAATGGAATGATATTATAAGAATTCTTAGATAGAGAGAAAATTCAATTATGTTTTGAGTGTTTTATTCTCCTCAACAACCAACTCATCCTTCTCATATCCTTCTTGAGGTTATTCAAAAATTGTAACTTGACTTTCAAACTTATTAGCTAGGTCTAATTATTATCTTGAAATCCTTCTTAGATAGTGTTGGGGCCAACGCACCCCCATTTTTCAAAGTTAAGACCCTTGATAAACCCAAAGAATTGAACATGAAGTTTGATGTGTTAAGGTCATTTGTAGAATTTGAAGATTATCCACTTTATGAAAATCAAGATTACTTAGTTATGTTTTTATTTTAATTTTAACTAACATCTATAATGAGTGATGTTTATGGATTTTAGTTTTAGGTTCCATGGTGTTTTTTCCTAAGAAATTCATGTTTCAAAACCCTAGCAAAACCCTCATTTCAAATTTGAATACTAGCAGGAACCAATTGGTGGGAACATATTAAAAATCCATTTTGGACCTAAGTGTAAAGTTTATATTTTAAGCTTAGTCATGTTTTTAAACAAGACTAAAACTTAGTCTCAAATGCTTGGTCCCCTTTTTTTATTTACCCCTTTAAAGTTCCTTATATGCCTAACTAATATTCATTCTATAGGTTAGTTTAAATATTCCCTAGCTTAGCCTAAGGTTTTAACCCTAAGGCCCCATTTTATTTATTAATATTAATAGGACCTTAGTCTTAACATCTCAACTTAAATTCTAGTTCCATAAGTCCACTTTTATATTAGCTTAGTCCCTTGATTTATACCTTAGCCTAAGGTTTTAATCTTAAATTCCTGATGTATTTATTAATTCAATCATGGCCTTAGTCTTAACACCTTAGCCTAAGTCTTTTATATCATCATGGTCCTAACTTAACTTCCTTGCATCTTGTAGGATCCAAATACCCTCACTTTACCATGATATTTGATCTAATGGAGCTAATAAGGCCTAAACTTTGACTTAAATAATAGGCATGTCAGATGGTCTAATAACATGTGCTTCTTTATGGCCTTTCAATCAAATGACACAAGGAAAGCTTGACATAATCTCGTACATATCCCCTTGGAATAATCATTTTTAATCTTTTATATCATGATCAACGATTCTCATTTCATCACAAAATTTTTATCGAATGGAGTGAAACATAATTAAAAATTCAAATATTTAGAGAAGAACCATAAGATTGACACATGGTACCCATACATTCAATGGTCAAATATAAATGGGTCCTACCTGACAAAGAAACCAATCATGAGCAGGCTCTTAGATCATAATCTTGTGGTTATCACTTCATCATAGATTATGATCTAATAGAGAAAATTAAGTCCAAGATATTGGGAAGCCCCACAGAGGTGCCAAGTGGCACTCTTACATTAGGTCACTAGAATCTGATGAGATTAAAATTGATGTTTGCATGACCATCATTTGATGACCACAAGAATGAATTTGATGTCCACATGAACATCAATTTTAATCCCATCAAATTAAATGCTTGACTAGCTTAAAATTGGCATTCACATGCCTATCATTTGATGCCTATGAGGATGTATTTTACATTGGTGAGGCCATAAAATTAAAGATAATTAATTCTTATGCTCAGGATAAAAATACAATCTAAAATCTTGTTGGAAGTATCACAAATTGATTTACAATCTAAGGGAACTACTCAAAAGATGCTAAAACATCAAAAAAATTCAATCTATAAAGACTGAAATGGTCTTATAGTCTAAGTATATGCAAAAAGAATTTATCCTAAGTCTATATCCTAAGGTTTCCATTGCATTTTATCTAAATTTAATGAACCTTAGGGTAAAGACTTATGATAAATCTCATTTTAAAATGTATTTAAAACTATATAACTTAGGCTAAATACATATAACCAAAGGTTTTCATGTATTTGTTAGTACATTAAAAACCTATCTAATGTTACACCATTATATCATGTTGATCCCTTTGATCATACTTTATAGGGATTGGCATAAATATTCTAGCCCAAATAACACATTGTGTTTATTAAACATAATTTAAACATTAGCGTAGGACATAAAGCCATGATATTATTCAAAAAACTTAGACATAAATCCCTTAACCTAAAGTTTGCTTCATGATTAATAAACATGTAGCAAACCTTAGCCTAAGTAACTTAATCCTAAGTCCCACTTTAATGATGTGCTAACTTAAAGTTTGGGCATCTTCGTAGATCAACGATTCATGATTCATCACTGGAATATGATCTAATGATGCACAAATCCTATGGATTATTTAATAGAATCATGAGAGCCCATGATCTCAATGCATAGTAAATGCACATTTGAGGCAAAATTGATAGGATTATCTAATAGTTTGTGCTTTATTTATGGAGGATGATCTAATGATATGAAGGTTTTCATGACTTTTCAAAGGTCCATAAGCTCACTGTGTGGCCAATGCTCATATAATAAAGGACTGATATAGATATAAAGCATGGGAAGGGACATAATGATACCAAGTGTCATAACCATGGGGCTTGGAACAAAAAAGAGCCAATCATAAGCAATAGCCTAGATTACAATAAACTCATGCTAATCTTAGATTTCAATGTGAAAGTAAAAAATAAAATAAGGTATTTTAAATAAAAATTGCTAGTGTTCAAAGGAATTTATGAAAAATGATGCGAAAGGTCTAGAACAATGCCACATAAACACAATGGAAGAAGAGAATGATAAAATGAAAGATCTTGTGGGCTTGAAAATGCAAAGGTATAAAGGCAAAGATTCAAATCAAATCTAAAGCACATATGAACCAAAGTCTAGATATATCTTGCCATTAAATCTTTAAAACCCTAAAACCTAAAAAAAAGTGACCTAATTGAATTCATTTGGTCATAATTTTTTCTAAGGAAAGATTTATTATGTTTTTAAGTGCAAAAGAGCTTTCACAGAGACCTATTTTCAAACTAGTGTGAACAATTTGTAAAAATAGGGACCATGGCAGCTCAAATATAGCAATTGAAGGAGGAGATTGATCTCTACTTGTTGACAAATAAAGAGGGGTGAATCTTTAAGGATATTGAATTAAATGTTGTATCCCTAAATTCCCTAGGCATTAAGAGTTGTTCTGAAATATTATTTATGGTAAAGGAGCTAAATCCCATCAAAAAGGAGTAGAGGATTTCCATGGTGAGTTGAATACATTATGACTTGGTTACTATCTAGATGATTAGCTTTCACCATGCTACTAAAAATCCTAAGGTAATACATTGTATAGACATCCTTGCTCCTATATTTTTTGGTTGTAGTGTAGATAACGAATGCATCATTTAGGAAGGTAATTCTAAGAAGATAGATTATATCTCTCATATATCTTTAGAAAAATATTATAATCTCTCTCTCCACCATGTAGACTTGTCCAAAATTAAATAATGGACAAATAATCATGACCTAGACTCTATCCTTAGACCCTAGCTACACCAAAGACCCCATATCTTTAAGGACTTCAAAGGCAAGATCCTAATAGTCAAATTTAGGGAGGGTATTAGAGTAATAATGATCCTATTAAACCAAGCTTTTGGATCCCCCTCAACCACCTATTTTAATAAAATTTGGGTTCCCTATGTGCATTTCATCATGGAAGAAAATATCACCCCTCTAATCGGAGATTTGATTAGTGTCTTCTTGGCTAGGCAGTTCACTACCATCAAAAGGAAGACCTCCAAATAGTTTTACATGATGTCATACTTACTAGATTCCCTACTTGCCTCTATCAACTTCTCTAGGATTATAAATTGGTATCTTGAAGGAAAAACTACCATTTCACACCCAAACTCCAAATTACACATCTTTAAATATATATGTACTTTATTTATGACTATGTCTACCTAGCCATAGTGGAGGTTATCATAGGTGTTCCCATGCATAGGGTCAATCCACTAATAAAAATTTATGTATAAATGATGGGTGACATTTGGTTCTACCCTTATTGTATGGTTATTAGGATTAATGGGATTACATCATAGCCCTATAGATTGCTAGTGTATGTTCCCAATGAGCTGGTTGAGAAAGAAATTGCCTCCCAATTCATCCATGGCATTGATGGCATTTTCAAAGAAAAGAGGAAGGGTCTCCTCTACCCATTCCCTCTGACTATTGGAAGAACCATATTCCAATATTGGAAACAAGTTGATACCAATACCAAATATAGGGATTCATTTGGGTTTCATCTTGATGAACTCAAGATGTGGGATCCTAAGAACATAGTGAATAATCATTTGAAGGATAAGAAGCTCCCCAAGCCTAAGTACATGCATCATATTAGTGTTCATGACTTCATTTATATTAAGGCCAATACCTATGAAGGGGTGTTGGTTAGGATCCAAGTGTATAACAACAAACTTGAATATAGATTGACTAAGGCTAAAACTTTATTAGTAGAGGCATGAAAAATACATCCTTTACAATATCACTTACTACCTGGACCATCTGGGACAACCCAAGAACAACCCCAAGTATAATATCCATATCCATAACCTCAAAGGTATATTGTGAAATAGTAAGATGAACAAGGTTTTGGTAAAGAAAAATTAGAAGAGTAAAAATTAGAATAAAAACTTGGGGAGGATCCCTCATCTTTAACACTCCAAAAAAAACCACCTTCCCCAATTGAGTATTTAGATATGATTGCCTTGGAGCCAAATGAGACACTTGAGGGAGCTCTCAAAGAACTTACAAAAGCATATGACATTAACAGGGAAGAAGATTAGTTTAAAGAAGATCAAGTCCAAGTAGGAGATCTTGAGGAGGATGAAGGAAAGAATCTTTCTTTGACTATTGTCACATTGGCTCCTAGGGAAAAGAGAAAATTAGAAATGACACTGGTCCCTCTCAGACCCAAAATATGAAGGTTGACTCTCACACACATGACTAATGAGGTCAACCTATTTAGTGATGAATTCCCCATTCATAGACTAGTCATCCCTAATTGGTTCATTTATGTAAAATTACAAAAGATCCATTTTCTTTCACATTCATGGGCCATGACAAAAGCTATCAATGTTGAAGCACAATATGATATGAAGCCATGGATTAGGGATATGGTAAAGGAATAAGAAGAAAGGATAATTATTATCACTCCAAGACTAGAAAGTAAGAAAATGGATGCTCTTGGAGCATCAAGTAGCATAGGTGTAGACATATTAGAACCTCTAAAATTCATAGGGTCATCTACCACTATTCAATTTAATATATAAAAATCTAGATTAGAAAGGGTCACCACCAAGACATCTATGGTGGGAGCTAAGGAATTCACCTTCCAAAAAATGAAGCCCTTTATAGGTCCGACCCTAGTGGGAGGTCAGTAGCTTAGTGAGGCTACTATAAATGATGAATATGTTGAGATCTTGATTAAGGATCAATCATCTCAAGTAAAGGCTAGAGTCCAAAGGAAAAAACACAGGATTCAAAACTTGGAAAGAGAGAAGGAGAATATATAAATGTAGGCCATTTTGTTAGTCTCTAACTCCATGATGGACATATTTGAGGCCTCAATATTTGATATTTTCAACTCTTTGAGTTCAATAAAGCTAAGGTAGGATGCCCTAAGCCAGTAGGGTGAAATAGCTAAGGAGTTAATAACTGAGTGGTAAAAGGAAGAGACCCAAGTTCAGGATCTCATTGACATTGTAATTAAGAATAGGATTCCTAAGTTTAGGACTACCATCTTAGCCCATTTGAATAACATATTGGGAATAATAGTAGACAAGGTCCCAAGGTCTAGGTACTTGGATAATAAATTTGAATAGGCTTTTGATAGATGATAAAGGATTGATCAATAGAATTAAGTAAATCCTAAGAATAATGTTGTTAAATCCTACCAAGAACACTAAAATTGGAATCATTGATTATGTTGAATTCAGACATAAGGTCAATTGGGTCATTCATTTAGTTAGGAGAAAAATTTAGGGATAGTCTAGTAGGGAAAATAGGAGAATTTTGGACATGATTTTCAAAGTAGAAGATAAAATTATAAAGGCACGAAGCATAAAGGAAGCCATGGCATGGGGTGATTGAGAATTGGATGACTTGGTTGATATCAAATAATTTTTCCTAATGAAGCTAGTTGTGGATATGGAGCTCATCAATGACTAGAACCAGAAGGAAATAGAGCTTTTACAAAATTAACAAGGGGACCCTTTGGTAATGGGCCCACCTGGTAGCTAATATTCCTTTTGTATAAACATTGTAATATTTAGAATAGGAATACTATTTTGTAAAGCATATGCTAGTGTATTATTAAATTACCCCTAGGTCAATATAATTGATAAGAAAAAGTGTATTTTAGGACTTGTAAGGATAATTATCCTTATATTTTGTATACCTATATGTAATAACTAACAGATGAACTACCTTATCTTTTCTATATAAGGAATGTATCACCATCTTGTAAAGATAGAGAAAATTTTTGAGAAAATTTTATATACTCAAAGAAATTAATATAATTAATGAATTTTTCAAAGATTGTCCATGTTTGATATGTCAATTGCTAATATAGATTTTCTCTCAATTGCTAATTCTAGGTCTTGAATTTGAATAGTTTCTTTGAATTCTAGGTTGCATTTTTTAATCATAGTGTTTCTAATTTATGTATATGCTATATTGGTTGGAGGATCTTAGGTTATACTTAATTTAATTTTAATCTATATTTAGATATGAGAATGTTGGTAGTAAATCTTTAAAGTAGATGTGGTTCTTACTTATGACTCGTTATATTATCTTTTAAAGTTTACCTAGTATATAGTGAAATTTGAGCATGGGATATTTACATTATATATTGGTTTGAATTCATACTCCATTGCATTTGATGATTTATCATGATATTTAAGGCTAATATTAGTAATCAGTCGCTCTCTTTTTTACCTTACCTTTCTCTTTGCTCTCTTTTTACACCTGATCAATTTAGTTTAAACTCTATTATGAATATCCACATAGATTAACTTGTAGCTTAAATATGTACCATAATTCACTATGCATTAACATAAAATCTTTGCATTTTATAAAAAATAGACCATGATGGCTCCTAACCATCACTCATTATAAATTTGTGGGACACTAATACATATATCTACTACTATTTCACCAATAGGTGACATAAATTTGCCACAACTTGATACTCATGCTTTGAATTCCTTGAATTCTAAAATGAGAAGTGTTCTTTAAACACTAAGAAACTATGTAGTGCACTTAGAGGTATCAACAAGGTGTTTCCCACTGGTTCTAGGAGGACATAGATCTTTGTGAATTCTTTAAATCTTTGTTGATCTTAGTTTGTTTGATCTAAGATTAATGTATCTTTGTTTTTTTGAGTAAATTATTTTCTTAAGAGTATAATTATCACTGATATTTGATGTTTAAAATGCATCTTTGTGCTTCCTTAGACAAATATTGGAGTTCTTTAGGATTTGATGCTTGTTTTCAGTAAATTTATCTCAAGCTTTGAATGCACATAGTATCTAAGGTTAAGATGGCTCATTTTGATCAAAGTTTGGAATATCTTTCATAGATATAAGTTCCTTTAGGCTTAGAATTATAAAGATATATCATCTTCACATAATTGAATGCATCTTTGAGCTAATTTAGTCAAAGATCAATGTCATTTATAGTTTCTCATATAACCTTTGGAAAATAAGCTCAATGTGTAGGTTTAACTCTTTTTATTTATAAAATTTAACTTGATACATTGTATTTAAAGTAGGATCTTCAAGTTTTAAGCTATAATTTCCTAGGATTAGAACAAAATCACACTCAAAGACTAGGGAGACTTTTCTTGAGCTTGAGGTTCATAAAAAGGCTAGATGTGACAAAGGTAGATGCATGAGATCCAAATATTTTCTAAATTCACCTCTCCAAGGTGATTTTTCCTTCAGTCTTCATCCAGGTATGGCTTAGTTGGGAGAATCTTCAATCAATGTACTAGGTGTGGTGCATGACCTCCCACATAACCCTGAGTAGTATTTTCTCATATTTAGTCCAATTGGTATTACAACTACTAAATAACACATTAAGTATTTTAAATATACCTTAAGGCTATTAAATGTTGTAAATGAGGATGTAGCTTTCAATTTATTCCATGTAACCTTTAAATATGCTATTTATGAATGGTTCTTAAACTTTATTGATAATTACATCACTAGTTGGGATGGTTTCACTGATGTTTTTATAGATTAATTTGGTAAGATTCTTAGTCCTTGTGTTATTTACCATTAGTTCACCACCATTAGAAGGGATGAGAGTGAGCTTATTAAGTCCTTTAATGCTATATTTTATAAAATTTACAATAGGACCATAGAACCCTATAACCCTGATGATGTCTTAGCTTTAGAAATCTATAAAGATGTAGTAGATCCCATGACCTCTATATTCTTGAAGAGATCCATACTAGCTATAACTTCATTAGCTAGGTCTTATTTTGAGGTAGTAACCATAAATGATCAAATGTAGCCCTAGGGAAAAATGACATACTCTATGCCAAACATCAACCCATATATGCCTATGATGAACTTATTCCCCAATAACAACAAAAATATCCCAGTATTAAACTAACTTCCAAACCCCAATCAATTACCATTGAGTCATGTTTCTCCCAATCAAAACTTAGGATTCCTAAATCATCCTATTAATGGATTCAATAAAAATGATCAGAGGGATTTGGTACCAACTACTAGTGCTAACAATAAACAAGTACATAATTTTGAAACTCCTAAAAATGAGAATGAATCTATCTTAAAAATGGTCTAAAAGTTGAAAACTGATTTTCTCTAGATAAAAAAAAAGTTGGAAATACTAATAAAAGTTTAGGTAGGAAATTATCTTTTAAAAGGTATAATAGGACAAATAATATATTTTAGAATGATAGTTTTCATAAAAATAGGACTAATGAACCATCTTTTGAAAACACCATGGACATTAACCTTACTGATATTACATTACCTAATTATTTTAGGGTATATTGCACAACCAAGCATGGAAAAATTTATTGTATTGAGTTTTGTAAAGCCTTTGAGACTTTATAAGAGGAATTGAATACATTTGAAGTGGTTCCTAACAAGGAAAGTGGTGTAAGTTCTTTTGGATCAAAATCATCTGATCAAGACTTCATGGTGGATACTTTTGATTTCCCCGTTTAATAGGGAAAATGAACCTGATGAGATCCGTAATGAGATCTAATTTTTTCAATAGTTTTTGAATAGAACCTATTCCTTGAGGAATAGGGAATAGAGGTAGCCCTTGAATACTTTATCCCCTCCAAATAATTTTGGAACTCCTTCAAACACCTCTTCAAGCAACAATCCAGAGCCACCTAAAGGGAGTAATTATAAACCAAATGTTGATATTCCTAATTCTTATAAAAAAGATGGATATAATATAGTTGAGGATATGAAGAAGATAAAGGATAATATTACATTGATTTAACTAATTCATACAATAGAAAAAAGGGACCTCTAATTGGAATCTCTATCAAAGAAGTCCAAATATCCACCCAAGGTTGATCATGCTAGTATGACCATACATAAAGCCAAGGCTGAGTCTCCTCCTTTCTTGCTCACTATCAGGATGTTTGGTAATAAATTGAATAATTACTTACTAGACTCAGGTTCATATACCAAAATCATGCCTATAGGTATATGAAAATAACTTGGCTTTACTCCTATGAAGCTTGATAGTGTTGTCACCCAATTAGACAAATCTATAGTTAGGGTAATTAGGGAACTTTTAAATGTTTACATGAAGTTAGCTTCTGAACCTAAGGTGAAAATTTTTATTTATATTCAGTTGTTGATATACCTACTGTTTATGGAATATTATTGAGTAGGGAATGAACTAAGGATTTGAATGGTTACATGTCCATAGATTGTTCACATCTATGGCTACCTTTAAAGGGAGTTCTTAATCAAATATGGGTTGAAAGAGAAGTAAGGATTAAACAAATGATAATAGAATACAATGTTGTAAATGAGAGGGTCAACATAATTGACTTAGACTTAGGGGTTTTCACCCTAGAGACTAATAAGGTATGTGGTCCCAAGAATGTTCATGTTGTTATTGGACTTTGGAAACTATATTTTGATAGTGACAGATGTAAAATTGGATCTAGAGTAGGCATTTTTCTTATTGACCCTGAAGGTAGGGAATATCGTGCTTCTTATAGAATCCAATTCCATTTTACTAAAAATATTGATGAATATGAAGCCCTTATCCTATTTTGAAAATTTGATATAAATAATAAGGTCAAATAACTACTAGTTTATGGGGATTCAGAACTTGTGGTCAACCAAGTAAGAATCAAATACCAATGCAAGCTCTCATACCTAAAAAGGTATAAGTTTAAGGTTTGGGATTTGATTGAATCATTTTATGATTTTATCATAATTTACATCCCAAGAGAGGAATATCAAGTTGATGATGAGTTGGAATCTACTATAGCCATCCTCATGCCCCATCAAGATTCCCATAATTTTAACATTGAATTCATCCCTTGTCCTTCAGTACTTGATAATGTTAACCACTTTCAAATTTTAATGATGATCAGTAGATATTAGTTTTCATGACCAATTTTAGGGCATTTGATGCCCATATTATTGATGATACTAATGAGAATGCTTCTAAGGAGGACAAGTTTACTCGTAAAGTCATCTAGTTGAATGACAACAAGATCCCCAAGGGGATGATTGCTTTATAAAGATTGTTTGATCAAGACAAATTGATTGAAGTTTATAAGGTTACCAAGGTAAGTGGGAAATATTATAATGTTATTGATATTGGCCTCCAATATCAACCCCAACTAGTAAATGTTGGAAAATAATGTACAAGCATTGAGAACAAGAAAGCTAAAGAGCTCCTTACCGAATACTAGGATGTCATGGCATGGTCCTATGATGACTTAAATATCTTTGATCCAAGATTCATTACCCATAATATACCCCTTAAATAATGTTTCAAACCATTGAGGTAGAAACATAAACTTGTAAACCCTATCCTAAAAGTAAGGATATTTAAAAAGGTCAAATATTTCTAGATGTTAGGATAGTCTTCCTCATCAAGCAATCTACTTGGGTGGCTAACTTAGTGCTAGTCATGAATTATAATGGTGAGATCAGACTTTGTATTGACTTCAAAAACTTAAATAAAGAATCAAAAAAGGACAACTATCCCCTTCCATCTCTAGACCAAGTGGTACAAGTTATTTTAGGTTGAACTATGATTTGTTTTCTTAATGGCTTTTTAGGTTACAACCAAGGGTTGGTTGATAGAGAGGACAAAATGAAAATAACATTTAAAAAAAACTAAGGAACCTTCACTTATAAGAGGATTCCCTTTGGGTTAATAAATGTAGGAGATATTTTTCAAAGAGATATGGACCATACCTTCCAAGGCCTGATAGGTAAGTGTATTATTATATATGGATTGTCTAACAGTTTTTTCTAAAAATAGGGAAGATCACTTCATGCACTTATAACATGTCTTTGAGAGATGCTGAAGGTATGGGATTTATTTAAACCCTAAAAAAAGTATGTTTTTTATTACATAATGGAAATTATTGGGTCATTTTATAGCCAAAGATGGGATCTCTATAGACCCTAAAAGAGTGGAGGCCATATATAGAATAGAACCTCCAAACAATAAGAGAAAGCTAAAGTCATTCCTTGGTAAGATAAATTTTGTAAGAAAGTTTATTTATAGCTTTGAAAAGATTTTCAAGCCATTAAACTACATGATAAATAAGGATGATAAGATCACATGGAATGAATAATCTAGAAATGAATTCAATGATATCAAGGAGGACATTATCCAAGCTCCAATCCTCTTAAGTCTTGACTTCTCAAGGGACTTCTACCTATAATCCTTTGTATCTGACCACACTATGGATGCATTGTTAACTCAAAAGATTGATGGGTGTGATCACCCAATATATTTTATGAGAACCAATTTTAATCATTCTTAATTAAACTATTCATTTAATGATAAGCAATAATATGCATTAGTTAAGGTAGTTAATGAATTTAGGCATTATATCCTTATAAATTAGTTGCATGCTATCTTACCTGACCCTACCATAAAACTTATGTTAAGTTAGAATGAATTGGGAGTATGTAGATGTAAGTGGATGCCAATTTTATAGGAGTATTAATTGTAAATGAAAACAAAAAAAATATTAAAGGTGCCAAGGTCTAATCCAGATGATTTCTAATACTAACCCTAGGCAAAGTATTATGCAAGTGGATTAATAGAACTTTCAAGCTAGTAAATGGTATGATTCAATCATACATTTACTAATTAATGGTACTTGTCTTTTAAGACTATCTTGGGAGAAAAATAGGGCCCTCAAGTTGAAGTCAACCCATTACCTTATCAAGTATGGGGTCGTATATAGAAGAAATTTTGAAGGAATTTACTTTAGATGCATCTCATAGGAAGCCAACCAAATCATGAGCACCTTTCATGAAAAAATGGGTAGTCAACATCCATCTAGGAGGACCATAACTCATAAAATTCTTATAGATAGCTATTATTGGCCAACCATTTTTAAGGATGCTCATAATCATGTGAGGGAATGTCACTCATGTCAAGTCTTTATCACTAAGTAACCAAAGGTAACAATGCCTTTGTAGCCAATCATGGTTGATAAACCTTTTTCTCAATGGGGATTAGAATTTGTTGGGGTAATCAACACTAATTTTTTTGAAGGTAATTATTATGTCTTTACTACCATTGAATATTGTACAAGGTGGACTAAATTTTCCACCACTAAATAATTCAATACTGAAGAGGTGATCAACTTCTTGGAGGAAAACATTTGTGCTAGGTTTGGAATTCTAGTCTCTCTAGTGTGTGATAATGGATCTACCTTCATATCTATATAGATGAACTAATTGGATTATGATAATGACATCACTCTCAAGATTTCATCCAACCATTATCCCCAAGGAAATGGAGTCTCTAAATCTAAAAATAAAAACCCAATTAAGGAAATCAAAAAGCCTACTACAGACAAGCCCAGGTCTTGGCATAAGCTCCTTAAGTTTGCACTATGGGTTGATAGGATAAGAATTAAGGAAGCCTTAAAAGCCTCACCATTTATATTGGTGTATGGAAAAGAACCTATATTTCATATCACTCTCAAGTTTCCCACATACATATTTATGTAAGAATACATGGAAGAGATCCAAGAATTTTCCAACTCAAGATTAATGGACATAATTCAGATGGAAGATGCAAGGGAGAAAACCTTTATTGATTTTAGTGAAATCAAACCATAGTCAAAATGTGGTTTGATAAAATATCAAAGATTAAGGTGTCTAGACAAAGAAACCTAGTTCTCCTTTGAGACAAAACATCTAATCCTAATGGTAAACATGGTAAATTCATACCTTTGTGGATTAGCCCATACTATGTTACAAAAATATTGGGAAATAACACCTTCAAGATAAAAGGTCTACAAGGAGAAAATTTTAAAATACCCACCAATGGGAAATACCTCAAGCACTACTTCTTTGCTCCTCATGAGGTCTTTATGGAGTAAACTATAAGATGGTCAGGTTTACTGTAGGTAGGCTAGCTAGTTTCCTTTTAGTTATTTCCTTCTTATCCCTTGTTTATACATAAGCATGTATATGTTTTTTTACTTTCCTTTACTTTATTTATTTCCTACTTTATATTGTGCATTTATTTATTATTACCTTTTTATTTGGTTCTAATAAGTCATCTTAGACAATCTTGAGCTCAAAGTTATGAAGTTTTCTTGACAAATTTCTAAAATTCAAGAATGTAGGTGTGAACCCCATAAGTATGATGACCATGGTCCCTAAATATAAGAATAATGTTTTAATTTATAGAAACTGGTAAAGACCAATAAAATAATCCAATTTTTTCATGAGAACATGACCATTATCTTGACATCAATTTTATTTTAAGAAGACTTGCACTTGTAGGGTGAAATCTCAAATTATCATGGTATACCCATACTAGCACTTAATCAATGTTTTTGCTTGGGATAATGGTTGAAAACATAGGTGATTATCCAAAGATAAAACATTTGAAAAAATCCTAAAACCTATATACCCTAGTTCCAAACCTTGATAAAAGCATAAAGGACTAAAATAATACAAAAAATGGAAGGATACAATGCAAAATCAAAAGCTGTTAGGCATAGGTGATTCTAGTAATCTCTGTTAGGACTATGAATGCTTGGATGCTAGTGGAAAAAGGCCTTGAATAGAACCAAAAACATCTATTTTGGGGATATGGATGCCTAGCTGGTAGTAGAGCAATGCCCAAGCCTTCCCTAAACTGAAAACATGGTTCTTAATGAACATCCTAACATGTTATAAGTTAGTGTTAGTGATTAAGGACATGAAGCCTAGAAGTTTTTTTAACCCCATGGAAAATAGTAATTGGAATCAAATCACACACATAGTATGGCTATGAATTGATGTTTGACCCTAATTCTACAAGTGTAAGGTTTGTTTCAACCATAACCTGATATAGATGATGATATTGATAAACTGGAATGGATAACCTAAATATTTGTTTAAATCAGAGTCTCTAGGTTCTAACATCTTTATATTTTTCCCCATTGAGTCTCTATTTATTGGGGCTAATGTACCCCCATTTTTAAAAATTAGGACCCTTGAGAAACCTTGAGAATTGAATATTAAGTTTGGCATGTTAAGGTCATTTGTAGATTTTGAATATCATCCACTTTATCAGAAGTAAGCCTACTTAGTTATGTTTTGCTTTAATTTTGACTAACATTGATAATGAATTATCTTTATGGATTTTAGTTTTAGGTTTCATGGTGTTTTTTATTAATAAAATCATGTTTTAAAATCCTAAAAAAATACTCAATTCAAATTTGAATACTGGTAGGAACTAATTGGCAGGAACCTTTTAAAAATTCATTTTGGACCTAAGTGTAAAGTTCATATTTTAAGCTTAGACATGTTTTTAAAAATGACTAAAACTTAGCCTAAAATTCTTGGTCCCGTTTATTATTTCCCCCTTTAAATTTCTTTATGTGCCTAACTAATATTCCTTTTGCAGGGTCCTTTTAAATATTCCCTAGCTTAGCCTAGGGTTTTAACCCTAAGGCCCCATTATATTTATTAATACTAATGGGACTTTAGTCTTAACATCTTAGCTTAAATTTTGGTTCCCTGAGTCCTCTTTTATGTTAGCTCAGTCCCTTGATTTATACATTAGCCTAAGGTTTCATTCCTAATGCCCCAACATATTTATTAATATAATTGAGACCTTAGTCTTAACAACTTAGCCTAAATATTTTATATCATCATGGTCCTAACTTAAATTACATACATATTGTAGGATCCAATGAACTTTGATTTATTATGATATTTGATCCAATAGAGTGAGGAAATCCTAAACTTTGACTTAAATAGCAGGCATCTTGGATGATCTAGTGACCCACACTTCCTCATGGCCTTTTGATCAAATAACATGAGGAAAATTTGACATAATACCACACATATACCCTTGGACCAATCACATTCAAGCTCCTATATCAAGATCAGTAGTTCTCACTTCATCAAAAAAACTTGATCGAATGGAGAAAAACATATTTGAACATTCAAAGATTTATGGAAGGCCCACAAGATCGACAGACAACACCTTTACATTCAATGATCAAAGAGAAATGGGTGCTACCTAAAAAAGCAACCAATCATGAGCAAGCTCTCAAATCACAATATTAAAACTATTACTTCATCATAGATTTGGATCCAATGGATTGAATTAATTCCAAGATCCTAGGAAGCCCCATGGAGGTGCCAAGTGACACTCTCACATTGTATCACTATAATTTGATGAGTTTAAAATTGATGTTCGTGTGACTATCATTTGATGTCTAGGAGGATGTATTTGATGTCCACATGATTTTAAACTTTAATCCCATCAAATTAAAAGCTTCACTAGTTTAAAATTTACATTCACATACATGCCATTTGACACTTGTGAGGATGTATTTGACTTATATGAGATCGTCAAATTTAAGCTAATGAAATATCCTATTTAGGATCAAAATACACTCCAAAATCTTGTTGGAAGGCTTAGAAATTGATTTAAAAGCTAAGGGAAGTGATCAAAAGGTGCTCAAACATCATAAATTTTCAATCTACAAAGATTGAAATGGTCTTATAGTCTAAGTATATGTAAAACAAATTTAGCCTAAGTCTATATACTAAGTTTCTTATTGCATGTTGTTTAAATTCCATGAACGTTAGGCTAAAGACTTATGTTAAGTCTAATTTCAAAATGTCTTTGAAAATGTATAACTTAGGATAAATATATATAAACAAAGTTTTTCATGTGTTTGTTAATATATTAAAAACCTATCTAATGTTAGACCATTATATCATGTTGATCCCTTTGAGCATAATTTATAGCGATTGACATAAATATTATATCCCAAATAATACATTATGTTTATTAAACACAAAATAAACATTAGCTTAGAATGTAAATCCATGATCCCCTTTATATTATTCAAAAAACTTAGACATAAATCCCTTAACCTAGATTTTGGTTCATGCTAAATAAACATGTAGTAAACCTTAGCCTAAGAAACTTTAGCCTAAGTCCCACTTTAATGATGTGATATCTTAAAGTTTAGACATATCTATATATTAATGGTTTATACTTCATCATTAAAGGATGATCTAATGACATGAGGATCCTATGGACTTTTCAATAGAATCATAAGAGACTACAAGCTTAATGTGTGGCAAAAGAGCATTTGAGGAAAAACTAAGAGGATGATCTAATGGGTTGTGCATTTTCAGTGGAGGATGATCCAATGGAATGAAGGTGTTCATGACTTTTCAAAGGCCCAAAATCTCACCACATGGCCAATGGTCATTCAAGAAAGGATTGACATAGGGAATAAAGTATGGGAAGGCATGTAATGATGCCAAGTATTATAACCATATGGATTGGAAAAAAAAGATCCAATCATAGGTAAGGGCCTAGATAAAAATTAATGGCTCATGTTAATCCAAGATTTTGATTTGAAAATGTGAAATAAAAGAAGGTATTTTAAATACCAATGGCTAGTGCTCAAAGTAATTAATGAAAAATGTCTCAAAATGTTGAAACCAATGCCACATAAATGCCATGCAAGCAAAAAAGGACAAAATAAAAGATATTATGGGCTCAAAAAGTCAAAGGCATAAAGGAAAAGGTCTAAATTAAATCTAAATAATTTATGAACCAAAGTCTAGATATATGCTACCATTAAATCTCTAAAACCCTAAACCCTACATAAAAGTGACCTAGTTAAAATTCATTTGGTCATAATTTGATCCAATGAGAGCTTGATTGTGTTTTTAAGCATAAAATAGGTTTTAAAGAGACCTATTTGCAAAAAATTGTGAAAAATTTATAGAAATATGGACCATGGTATCTCAAAGATATAAATTTAAGGAGGAAATTGATCTCTACTTATTGACAAATAATGATGGGGGAATCTTTAAGGACACTGAATTATATGTTGTGGCCCTAAATTCCCCAAGCATTAGGAATTGGTCTAAACTCTTCTTCAAGGTGGAGGATTTAAATCCCATCACAAAGGAGTAGAATATTTACATGGTGAGATAGATACATTATGATTTGGTCACTATCCAGATGATTGGCCTTCATCATGTTGCTATAAAGCTTGAGGTACTACATTATATAGACATCATTGCTCCTATCTTTATTGATTTTAGGGTAGATAAAGAATGGATCATTCAAGAAGGGAATTCTAAGAAGATATATTATATCTCTCCTATAGAATTTGAAAAATATTATAAGTGTCATCTCCCCCATGTAGACTTGTCCAAAATTAAGGAATGGACCAACAATCATGACTTAGACTCTGTCCTTAGACCCTGGTGCACCAAATACCCCATATCTTTAGGGAATTCAAAGGAAATATACTAATATTATAATTTAATGAGGGAATAAAAGCAATAATGACCATATTAAATTGAGCTTTTGGAGCCCCCTCAACCACCTATGTGAACAAAATCTGGGTTCCCTATGTGTATTTCATGGTGGAAGAAAATATCACCCCTCAAATCAAAAATTTAATCAGTGTCTTCTTTGCCAAATAGTTCAATGCAATCAAAAGGAATACCTCTAAGAAATTTTACATGATGTCATGCTTAATGGATGCCTTACATGCCTCTATCAACTTCCCTAGGATTAGAAATTGGTCTCCTAAAGGAAAAACTTCCATTTCCCACCACTATTACAAATTACACATCTTTAAGTACATGAACCATATGAAATTTATTTATGACTATGTCTACCCAGCCATAATGGAGGGTATCATAGGTTTTCCCATGCCTAGGGTCCATCCACTAATAAAAAAATATGAATAAATGATGGGTGATATCTGGTTCTACCCTGATTAGATGGTTATCAAGATTGATGGGATTAATTCCAAGCCCTAAAAATTGCTAGTGTATGTTCCCAACAAGCTAGCTAAGCAAGAAATTAACTCTTAGATCATATATAGCATTGATTACATTTGCAAAGAAAAGAGGAAGGGTCTCCTCCACCCATTCCCTTTAACTATTAAAATAAATATACTCAAAGATTTGGAAATAAGTTGATACCATGGCCAAGAACAAGGATTCATTTGGGTTTTAACTTGATGAAATTAAGATGTGGGATCTTAAGAACATAATTAATAATCATTTGAAGGATAATAAGTTCCCCAAGATTGAGTATATGCATAATCTCAATTTTCATTAAACCATTTATATTAATGCTAAGAACTATGAAGAGGTTTTGGCCAAGATCCAAGGGTATAACATCAAACTTGAATACATATTGACCAAGGATGATAATCCATCATGAGAGGAATGAGAATGCATCCTTTATAATATCACTTGCTACCTAGATGATCTAGGATAGCCCAAGAACAAAACTAAGTAAAACAACCATAGACATAGCCTCAAGGGTAGATTATGGAAAATCAAGATGAATAAGGCCATGGTAAAGAGAAATTAGAAGAAAGACCTAGGGAGGGGCCCTTATCTTCAACACTCCTAGAAAATCCACCTTCTCCAATTAAGTATTTAGATATGATTGTTTTAGATCTAGATGAAACACTTGAGGGTACTCTTAAAGAGCTTGTAGAGACATATGACACTTACAGGGAAGAATAATAGTTTGAAGAATCTCGATTCTAAGTAGGATATCTTAGGGAGGATGAAGGAAAGGAGCTTGCTCGAGCTACCATCCCATTAGCTCCTAGTGAAAAGAGATATGTAGAAATGGCACTAGTCCCTCTTAGACCCAAAATACTAAGGTTGGCTCTCACACACTCGAATAGCAAGGTCAAACTATTTAGTGATGAATTCCCCATTCATGGACCAATCATCCTTGACTAGTTCATTTATGGAAATTTTTAAAAGATCCATTCTCTTTCCCATTCATGGGCCATGACAAAAGTTCCCAATGTTAAAGTGCAAGATGACATGAAACCAGGTATTAGGGATATGGTAAAGGTGCAAGAAGAAAGGAGAATTGTGGTCACTCTAGGACTAGAAATCAAGAAAATATATTCTCCTAGAGCATCAAGTAGCATAGGTGTAGAGGTAAAAAAAAATCTAAAATTCATAGGGTCATCTACCACTATTCAATTTAATCTAAATATAGTTGTATTAGAAAGGGTCACCACCGAAACAAATATGGTGGGAGCTAAGCAATTCACTTCCAAAAGGCGTAACCCTCTATAGGTTTGACCCTAGTGGGAGGTTAGTAGCTTGGTGAGGCCACTATTCATGAAGAAGAAGTTGAGAGCTTGATTGAGGCTCAATCAACTCAAGCAAAGGTTGGAGTTCAAGGGATGAAATGGAGGATTAAAAACTTGGAAAGAGAGAAGGAGAATATAGAAACCTAGGCCATTTTATCAATCCTTGAGTCCATGATGGACATGTTTGAGGCCTCATTATTTTATATGTTCAATTCTTTGAGTTCAATAAAGCTAATGTAGGATGCCCTAAGCTAGTATTGTAAAACAACCAAGGAGTTAATAACTGAGTGGAAAAAGGTAGAGACCCAAGTTAGAGATCTCATTAACATTATAATTAAGAATAAGATTCCTAATTTTAATACTATCAACTTATCCCATTTAAACACCATATTGGGAATAATAGTGGACAAGGTCCAAGGTCTAGGTACTTGGATAAGAAATTTGAACATGCTTTTGGTAGATGATAAAGGATTGATCATCAAAATTGAGTAGCTCTTGGGAACAATGTTGTTAAATCCTACCAAACACATTATAATAAGAATCATTGATGATGCTAAATTCAAACATAGAGTCACTTGGTTATGTAGTCAGTTAAGAGCAAAATTTAGGGCTAGTCTAGTAGGGACAATATGATAATTTTGGACATGATTTTCACAATAGAAGAGAAAATTATAGAGCCAAAAAACATAAAGGAGTCTACAAACTAGGATGACCAAGACCTAGATGACTTGTCTAATGATGAATAAGTTTACCTAATGAAGCCAGTTGTGGACATGGAACTCATTAAGGACCAACACCAGAAGGCAATGGAGCTTCTATAAAATTAATAAGGTGACCCTTAGACAATGGACCCACCCAATAGCTAATATTCCTTTTGTATAAGCATTTTAATATCTAGAATAGGAATATTATTTTGTAAGGCATATGCTATTATATTAACATATTGCCCTTAGGTTAGTCTAATTGAGAAGAACAAGTTTATTTTTGGACTTGTAAGGACATATATCCTTATCCTTTATACAACTATATATTGTAACTGATTGATGCACTGCACTACCTTGTCTTTTCTATAAAAGGCATATATCACCATCTTATAAAGAGTGAGATAGAATTTTTGACAAAATTTTTTATACTGAAAGAAATTAATATAATCAAGGAGTTATATAAATATTTTCCATGTTTGATATGTCAATTTATAATATATATTTTCTCTCAATTTCTAATAATAGGTCTTGAATTTAAAGTTTATTTGAATTTTGGTTTGTATTTTATAATCATAGGGTTTCTAATCTATGCATATACTACATTGGTTGGAGGATCTTAGGTTTTTCTTCATTTATTTTTTCTCTATATTGAAATGTGAAAATTCTATTTGATTATAATAGTAAATATTTAATGTAGACTAGTGCTTACTTGTGACTTGCTACGTTATCCTTTGAAGTTTGCCTATTATATAGTGAAATTTGAGCTTAGGCTACTTTACATTACATATTGGTTTGAATGCATACTCAGTTAAGATTGATGCTTTATCATGATACTTAAGGCTAATATTAGTAATTAGTCACTCTCTTTTCTACCTTATCCTTCTCTTTCCTCTCTTTTTACACCATATCACTTTAGTTTAAACTCCATTACGAATATCCACTCAGATTAACTTGTAGCTTAAATGTGGACCATAATTCACTAACTATTAACATAAATTATTTATAATTCACAAAGAATGGACCATGATGGATTCCAACAATCACTTATTATAAATTCTTAGGACATAAATACATATCTCTACTGTTATTTCACCATAGGTGACATCAAGTTGGCACAACCTGCTACTCATGCTTTGAATTTATTAAATTCTAAAATGAGAAGTTTTCTTTGAACAATAAGAAACCATATGGTGAACTTGGAGGTATCAAAAGATATTCATTTAATATGTAAAAGATTTAGGTTATTGAGGAGAGAGAAATGGAGCTTGAATATGCACAAATTTTTCTTTGATTTCAAACTCTAAATCTTGTCTTGGTTCAAGTTTATTCATTTTTAACTCCAACACTTAAATTTTCTTATATAAACTCTCTTAGAATAGATTTTATTGAAGGTGTTTAGTGACTTCATGAGGATAAGGATCACATAAATTATAATATGAGATTTAAGAGTGATTTTTAGGAGGGATGGGAGAGACTTACATAGGTTCATATTCTTCCTTGGCTTTAACTCCAAAATCTATGCTTGTGTCACTTTAATTACTCCATGATTTCACCACTTGATTCCAACTTGGAGTCTTGAAATAATTCTTGAGGGATTCTAAAGGAAGAGGAGTAGAGTTCTATGCCAATATGGATTCATTAGCTTCTTTCTATGTGGCAATAAAACCTTATAACTTTGATTTATCTTGGATATCATTAATAGGTTTCTCAACAACAACCTCTCCTTTATTTTGAATGCTCTCTAAGATTGATTTACAAAAAGGGAATCTTGGAGGAGTATGTGAATGACTTGAAACACTTTAAAACTCACTTGAAATGGTATCTTAAGGAAGAATGAGTGGAACATATGAGGGATGAGGTGGTATATATGAAGACACATGGGGTTGATAGGATTGAACCTAATATCCTTCATGAAATTTTAGTTTATCCTCTATTCTTTTAACTAGACCACTTACATCTATCATTTAAATTGAGAGGCTTTACCAATTTGATCTCTCAATATGTGCCCATTTTTATTTCATTAGTTGTGATGAGTCTCCCACATTATGAATGATATGACTATGGACACCTTGACCATATTCCCTTTGTGTATTAAGCCCTACCATATACCTGTCATATCCCAAGAGATCTTTCTTAAAACTTGAAATGGATTGATTTGAGAAGTGGCTATGTTGACTAGTGATAGTATGGTCTTGAGAAGGATGATCATATGCAACATCATTATCATGTAGGGGGAGTGTAGGCTAATCATAAGACTAATAGTTACAATCAAGAAAGAGGGTTTATGAATAGTCTTAAGATGATTTTACACATGTGCTCATCTAATTTGATGATTTATTTCAAGATGTGGTGAGATATTCCTTTTACATTCAATGGTTGATGTTCTTAGAGAAGGAGTTAGAACCATGCCTTGACACCTAGTGGGAATCATCTTGATCTATCAATGCTTGGTCATTTTTTGATTTGATTGAGATATTTTTAACTACATTAAAATTATTATTTTAGACCTTTCTCTTCTCTCTATAGTTTTCCTTTGATACATCACTTAGTTTTATTCTTAGGTTTCTTGAAGTCCATCTTATCTTTCTATACCAATCTTGGCCAAATAGCTCAAAAGCTTAATTTTTTCCTTAATAACTTCAATTATTATCCATGAGAGGCATCTTCACATCATATCAGACCTATAAAAACTCATTTGGAGGTCTAAAACTAACCCCAAGATCTCATCTTCTACCTAAAACTATCTTTATTCCTCAAATATTTGTAGCCTTGGAAACATAAAAACCTCCTTGTGTCAAATAATGTACATATTATCTTGAAAAACTGATTATATATTTGAGGGCCCAATATGCCCTTACATATCCATACCAAGTTTTCATTACCTATGAGTGAGTGTAAGTAAACTTTTTATCCATTTTTCTCTCTCCAATTAGGTCTCCATTATCCCTCCAAAGCCATAAATTGAGTAATTTATCTATAAAACTCCCACCCATGTGAAACTTATATTAATTTTTTTTATTTCACTCAATCACATCCTAATCATTCTCCATGACAAATTTGAAGTTATGACACCTTGAATAGAGATCCCAAACATGCTTGTAACAATCCTTTCTAGCCCTTTTTCATACACACATAGCCTACACATGGAATGTTTCTCAATGTATTTATGAAGATAATTCAAGTCATTTCACACATCATTCAATTCATCTAGATCACTTATATTCATATTCTCTCTCATTAGGTCATTAAAGATCTCTTCACCATCTTGAAACCAATTTAAATTTTTAAGGATTATTCATAGAACTAAAGGATATAATTATCCTATTAATGCCATGAGTTTCAAGTAAACTATGGTTACCATCTCTCCCTAGGATTCGAAGGTCCCATACAACTTTTCTATATTATAATAAGAAATATAAAATATCTCATTAGCTAGGTAGGCTGCATTTTGTGAGGTTGAGAGAGAAATGAGGCCTAGAGGTGATGTTTTGGTTTGGTTTTGAGTTTTTAATTTACTTAATAGGTATTTAACATACATCATGGCCATTTTAAACATTCATATCTTCCATCCTTATTATTTATACCTACCATAACCATCCTTAATTCAAGCTAGGGTTCTCAAGCCAACCAACATAATTTACGCTAGCTTGTTATGTTAGATTTTTTCCTCTCTATTGAAGGAATTAAAACCTTCATGGAATGATTTTCTAAAGTCCTTATCAAATTATCATATTATTAATACTATTATATTACCTTCATATATCCTTCTCTATAAAATCTAACACATATAGGCTTGTGTGTTTGTGAATGCTCAGTCATTCTTGTTAAGACTACAATAAAAACCCTATCAATATAAAAGTTTTATGATATATTATTTTGTATGAGGAAAATTAAAATATTTTTAATGATATCCCATTATATTTTCACATTCTCTTCATATGATTCTTTCTCCAAACAACCTTTCTTCATCTTGGTTTAGATTGACCTGTGTGACTACAACTTGAGATGGACACTTTTCATCTCATTTTATGATATCTTGAAGATATTATTAGTATTAATATTTTTTATGAATTATTTTCTCTCACCACCACCTCATAACATAATGGATTGTGTTTCATATTTTATTTCAAACATGGAAATAAACTTGAAACCTCAAACACACTTATGTATCATCATTCTACTTGTAGGTTTACAATTCATATTTCTTGGGTATTAGGTTCTAAATTCATCCTTTCTCTACTAGGATATTTATAATTGATAGTAATTTAAAACCATTCATGACTCTATCACATTAAAACTTAACCCATTTCAAGTTTTTTATCACCTTCTCTATTTATCCATACATGACAGTCAACCTCAACCTTGGATGTAGATCTATTTAGGTCTCCAATTTATGAATGTATTTGATCATCACAAGAGTTTTATGATTTTTTAATTATACTTGGACAATTATACTTGTTTATTCATCACTCATGTCCATTTTTAGACATCTCTATGCTAACTTAAATCCTCAAACTACTCCACTTTGCAATTTTGTCTATAGGTTCTCATGTGGGTGTCTTAGTCATTAGATTTTGGAGATACACCCTCTCCATTGATCCAAGAATTATATAAGGTAGAAAAAATATATTTAATTCATGATTTAGGTATTTAAAATCCTTTTGATGCACAAATCAACAAATTTTCATAAAATGTAGACATATAGTTTGCAGACCTGTAGGTCTACATTCCTATACTTTAGGCATTAGATTGGTGAAAACATGATCTCTTGAGCCTTTGAGACATATCTAAATGGATATCTCACCTCTCTCATGAGTGAAATAATCTAATAAACATTTCACTATGCAATACAAGACATTTACAAACCATTTTTTATGTAGGCAGTCATATTCACATAGTCTTCAAAGTGAGAAAACACTGTATAGTGCTTAGGGAAAATGGTGTTGGAATAAGAATGGAGAGTCATTGATTGGATTATATTTACATTTAGTAGAGTGATACATGATGATATAACTCCATTCACATTCCTTGACTATTATAAACCTTGAAAGAAAAATAAAACATAGAAGTTGCCTTACATACTATATAAAAGAAGATATTTCTTGCCCTTTTGAGCCCAAACATGTCAAGTGTGGCTTGGATAATCACATAAAATGTTTTAATAGATGCTATAAACTTCCTTTAATTTCTCTTAAGTATCCAAATCATATAAAACTATCATTTTAAAGGGATAAATTGAGCCTGTGGGATTAAATAGCTATTTTAGATCACCCTAGAGTCTTAGTAATTATTCATAAATATGAGTGATGAATATAAATCTCATTAGGACATCCTCATTTGGGAAAAAATACTAGACCCTAAACCTCACTATACCATATGTAATGAGCACTTGAAGTTGACTCTTACTAGTCTATGAAGATAGTGATGGAGGTAAGGAAGCAATATTTGAACTCTTAAGACATGTACCTATAATTCAAACATGAATTTGACCTATAGAAGCTAAAAGGACACCTCTAAAACGTTTCCATATAGAAGTAGAGCTCTCATGTCTATACAAATGACTTAAAACTACCTCTTTGGAGTGATTTTTTTACAAAAATTAAATATTCTAACATTTATGATTTACATAAGAATTATAAAACTCCTCCACAATCTTGGACAAAGATTTTTTTATGGATAATTTACTTAGTTAGGTTTGGCATACATTGGAGTTAGTTAAAATCACCTTTTTACTTCATAAAACTTACCTTAAAGTTTACAAAAGAACCTTAAACTTTCCAAACACATGTGAAATATTTATAAAATTTGATGAATATAAGAATATGACTTTGAGGGGCCCATAATCACCTATGAAAACATTTGACCAACCCTTTCTCTCACCTTTACATGACTAGGATACTACAAGACCAAGATACAACATTCCCTTAAATTTTGTCAAATAAACCTTAAAATTTGATAATAGACTCTAAAAAGACTATTTTAATACCTAATAAGGCATGCCAAAGCAATGAACAAGGATAAAAAGACATGACAAGAAAGTTTTTACATATAGGGGTTGACATTTTGACCTTGGGGATCAAAATTGGTCAACATGTACCACACTATAGTTCTAGCTAGACCACTAATCACCTTATTAAAGTAGGATATTATTGATGATGATAGATATTTACATGTACTCTTTATATGAGCCTACATAGATCATCATCCTATATAATGTGTTATGATTGGTCATGTTCAGAACTCCATTGGGGAGATTATGCTTCCATTCCAAGTTGGACCAACACATGTGGCCACTTAGTTCTTAGTAGTACATAGTGCAAGTGTGTTTGATATGTTATTAGGTAGGCCATGGATATAAAAACTACAATCCATACCATCTATAGTGCATAAATGCATGAAATATATACATGTAAATCAAGTGGTCAAAGTTGAGTGTCTTCCATATGAGTATCCTCTACCTATTACTCAAGTAGTTACATCATAGTTACCAACACAATACTATTTACAACATAGTTACTAGATATATCATAGTTATTAGTTAAAACTTAGATAATGGTTTCTATTTATACACCTTGTAATTTAGTAGAACCACGAGTGAAATTGGGGTCTAATCATACAATTTTGACATGTACATATGCTCTCCCATGGAGACCATTATTAGATAAACCCATGTATAAGATATTTGTTACAAATTTTTTAGAGCCTTCCTCCCTCTCAATTTATATTAAGATCATTTTTATCGGGTTCTTGGTGTTCTCAACATAGGGCACCTATTTTACCTATAGATTCTTCTACCAAATGGGTTCCTAAGTCCCCTATAATTCAAAAGACACTATAGTCAGTGCCATAAATTCTAGGCACCACTACATAGGTGGATACAGATATAGATCACTTAGTATAGTAGATTATGGGACCATAGTTTCCCTTTCACACAACATGCAAGATCACAGTTTCCTTATTTGACACAAGCCACAGTGATATTGAGTCTCCCATGAGACTCATCAATTAATATTGTTTCTCTTTCCTTGTAAATAGTTCATTTTCATATTATTAACACATAAATCATTTATATAAAATACAAAAATAATAAAATATGTCAAAAAACACAAAATAAAATAAAATAATTACTCAAAAACACAAAATTTATGAATTGTATGCATTGTTATATTTAAATTTCTTATATTTTCTAGCCACTACATATGCCATCTATCTTGCTATAGTAATTTTTATCATATATACATATTTAACTTGTTCTTGTTGAGTGCTTACATATTGATTATAGGACTTAGATCCACTACATTGATCCAAACTTGTTATTATCTATCCACTGGGGGCATATATACTAATACATGGGTCTTCACTTGACACATTCACCCACTTGAGGGCATCTTATATATAATTTTGATTAATAAGTTCTATCTTTCTATACTGTACATTCCATCCTTAACATTGTTATATCTTAATGTTGATCATGCTACTCTTACTCAGATTTTTATTGGCAATTACTACTTTAGAGTCAGCATATATACATCCTAGCTCTTACAAATATTTTTATTACATATTCATGCAGAATTTCATTTCTATCTTACCTAGGTTAGACTTGATTGTATATATATGCTTCTTCTATTTAAGGGTATTTGAATATGTCGTTATTATTTGGATCTACACCACCTTTACTCATAGTATGTATGATTTAGACATTTTCCCATGTCATTCTATGTGGCTCTAATCCAACTTAATTTTTGATTACATATGTGGACATTTGAACATGTCCTTGTATATCTTATTTTCTAAGATTTAGTAACATGTGCACATGTCCCTTGTATTATGGCCCCTTGGCCTACTTTATGTACCTCATGTGTTTTGTATGTATGTTTTCTTATATGTATCATGGCCATGGCACTTGTTTTTCTTGTTACATACACCAGCTTTTGATGCCATGAGGGAGCTCATGCATCTACCCTCCCTACTTAAGTGCCATGATGGATATCATACAACATACCCCTAGGTATTTACTTAGTTTTACTCAGGTTTATGGTTACATACATTGATTACATATATCTTGACACCCTTGTGAATGTTATACATGACATACATCTTACATTATATACTTATGATCTTACATCCTAATGTTATGTATGCAAATTATATTGGATTATCATTTAGTTATCATATATGCTCTAGCTAACACACATTTTGTAAACAATTTTATTTTAAGGACATTTATTTCATAGGTTTAATAACTCCCTTCAAAAGAGGGGGAATTCATATGGGTATGTCATAGAGATTAGGATCCTATATTTCACTCATCATACATTTTTCAACATACAAGCTCAATTACAAAAAATTAGACACATATAAACATAGTGGAAAAATGAAAACCTAAAAAGTAGTATAATTATATGGAATTTAGACCAAAAAGACACTAGTGCCCAAATGGGGAAACTAGTGCTACATATCACTACCGACCAAGATATGGAACTAGTATCTAGTATCCTCAATTTTACAACAACCCTAATTGGCCAAAATAATACAATAGGTATAACATAGGTTTGCATAGATTTGGTTACATGTTTATTAGTTATACTCAATTTTTACTCATATTCATATTAGTTTAACTTAGATTCATATCAATTTGATCTATTTTGGAATCATGCACAACATGACCATTCCCATATTTATCTCAAATACCTAGATATAGTTTATTATAACTTAGTCTAGAATCCATATACTTAGATGTCAAATTTGGGGGAATGTGTGTTACACATTGTTTCCATATAATCATTCACACACCAATTGTTCAAATGGAATTAAAAATTCCATGTCATTCTCTAGGTTATATATACCTAAAATCAAATTCTAGGTTACACACTAGTTTCATGCCTTACTCCATCTATAGTGGTTGGCATTCTTGAGTGGCTTGGAACTTCCTAATGTACTCAAGTGGTTGTAGATCTAAATTTCATAGTTATATAGAATCAATTAGAAATTTATAGTACTTTATGTAGTTTAATGTAGTACATATGGTTGGGTAATGATGGAGTCATATCCTACTTGATTTATTGAGCCACCCACATGAGAGGGTTTGACACACTATCAGTCCAATACAAGTTATGCATATCTCATGATCCACAAAACAAGGGTGGGTAATGATGGAGTCAAAACTAGATTGAGTTTTTGAGCCACCCACACATGAGGATTGAGAAATATATCATCTCAGTCCAAGCTATTCAATGATTGATCACTATACACACAGATGTTGTCACTGGGTTCATGCATTGGTTTGCATACCCAGTAAGGTGTATTGATTCCTTTTTTCCTACCTATGTCTTTACTCAATTTTTATTCTATACTCAATTTAGTCTTTTAAATTTTATATCTCTTAAGTATTGATTGCTGAACATTTCATTTTTAGGATATGCATTGGAGCATGATTCACATACTTAGACCTAGCTTCATGTGCTTCACCTCTTAGGTAAGTTTAGGTATTATTATTTTTCCTTCATCTTATTCATTTCACTTTGATACATTTCTATAATAAAGGGGTGGAAAATTTAATCACCCAAAATTGGTATTTGAGTGATAAGAGTGATACTTGAGACCACATATCCCTAGTTTAGCCCTAGACCTATCTTAGAGCCTATTTTAACACTTATCCATCCTTCATGTGTGCCATAAGCATCCCTAGTTAGCTGCAAATCAATAATAAACCCTCATATCCTGATCTTGTCCCTTCATGCCTTGTTTTATTCTAGTTGGACACTAGCGTTGCATCATGTTATTGTCCCCAAAATGGTGTTAATGTCCTTTGCCCTAGCCTTTTCCCAAATGGATATATTTTAAAAACTAAGGCCTCATAAGGCTGGTTTAGACATATTTTATAACCCACATAAGTAATAAAATAATATATATACATGAATTTTATCCCTCTAACCACTAGATGGAAATTAAATGCAAAATACACATTCAAACATAAAAGAAGTTGAGCATAATTAAGTTTATCAATCCCTATTATACCTTAATTCTACATACTACCATCTATAGTAGACTTAAGCTCATATTTTATAGTTTTCCAATCTAATAACATTTAATAAACTCAAGGCCACTATCATACTAGTATAATTTTCACTTACACTAACACTTAGGTGGGGAGAACTACATTGGGATTGATCCCTCCTTGGAGTATTGGTATGTAGGAAACTCTCTTCACACCATGGTGTTTAGGATGTATAATTTACCATAATAACAAACACACTTTTCATCTCATTCCTTATTTGTATGGAGGATTAGGTTTTTCATAATAAATAATTCATTACAAGCATAACATAGGGTTATATAACTCATGAGCATAAGAACATACCCTAGAGATCCAGACACAGGTGCACTTAGAAGTTTGAGATAATCATGTACAAAGGACACTATCACCACTTTTCCAATAATTATGATATTATCTAATTTTTTTTCTACTAAATATGGGGGTTTTGACACATGGATACAATTTATGACACTCAAACTAGCTTCCACCTTAGTTTTTAACACTTAGATCATCCATATCAAGTGTTTTCAAACTAAGTTTTTATTTGCACTATTTATTACTATTTTATAAAATTCTAAATTAGTCAATTATGTAAAAAATTATTGGATGTATTTATTGTATATTATTCACCTTATTTATTCTACTGAAATATTTTGTTAAACATAGGGTTTACATACACTAAGTCCTAAAAGGTTAAAACAATTATGATGGTACTCTACTCATAAGGATCAAAGTTAAGTCCTAATCAGGTAATATGAAAATCCTAGGTACCCTCCTTAATATTTGATGATAATTTGGGTAAATACCCTTATATGGATAATAAATTATGGGTGGTATTTTTTTCCTTTGAACATTTTGATCTCAAAATATGATGGAGACCATGATGAAAACCTCAATCTTTCATGTAAATTCCATTGAGCGGCTTCTCCTTTGTTAAACATGGTTGGTGTGTGATGCTATACTAACCCATGAATATAAAATTATTGAAATAAAAATAACCATGTAAATAAATTTTACTATATGTTTTCCATATTTTATGATGAATGTTATTGAGTTTATGTGTAAGGAATAACAATTCTAGTGATTAATTCCACACTAGATCTAGAAATTATGTTAAAAATCTAGTTCGTTTGGGATATTGTAATTACTAATATAATTTTTAAGGTTCATTTGATGTAAAATCCCTATAGTAAGATGAATTAATAACACAATTTTTTTCCATTTGTCAAACTTTTGGTTGTAATTTTAATTTATCAATTGAAAATTTATGGATATCTCTAGTTTTGGATGAGCTAGTGTTGTTGCTTAGTACAAGTATACCTAGAAGAAAAGAGGTCAAATACCTAAAATTTTATCCTTAGGAACTAGGATTTTTCATTTTTAAGAGAGGGAGGATTTCATATCCCCATCCCAATCCATAATTATATGGGGAATAATGACTAAAATCTAGTTAAAAATGGTATTTTATATGACTTCATTCCATATTTGCTTAACTAGATTTATATTATGTTTTTGAGTCATTTTTGACTTAGATTAAATTTTTTAAATTGATTATATTTTAAAAATTTAACTTATTTATAATGATCTTATATTCACATTTCTATGATATTATTCATCTTATATTATCTTGCACAATTTGTAACATGGTTATGCTCGATAGTTTTAACAAGCCATATTAATTCTTGACTATTGTGTGTTGAACCAGTCAAAACATTAGATAAAAATTGGATTTTTATTGTAAAAAGGTTTGTGTATACACATAATATTTAAAAAAATTATCAATTACTAATTCTTTCTCTCTTGTATGAACCCGTTGAGTCTCAATCTCTCTAAGGGCATGCCTTAATGGTTGCACTAGGAAAGTGGTGGTTAGACCATTGGTGTTTTTCAAAATTATTGTCCCATATAAAAAACTTTTAAAAAAATTCAAACCTATCATAAACACTTTCCTAAGATTTTGAACCTCCCTTGCACACTCTTCCAAGAAATTCACTACCTTAAATAATCCATATCCAATCCAAAAACATTTTTGACATTTATCGAACAATGTCAACCTGGGTTGACCTATTGTAGCATCAATTCACACCCTTGGAAAGGGTTATTTAGGCTCTCTCCAATTGAAATACACTATGGGAACAAACCTAGGCTATGGGTCACCTATGTTAGGGTTGAACCTCTAGAGAAGGCTAGATTCCTCTTCAAGGATCACCTATACTAATGTTTGCATTGAGAGAAGGATTAGATAATGGGTTAAGGGTCACTAAGAAGGATAAAAGGGTGATTTACCTAATTTAAATTAGGACTCAAATAAGAATTAAGTAAACACTAAGGAAGTGTAAGACAATGCTAGCTCACATAATATCACAGAACTTAGCTAGTTATATAAGTGTTTCGTAAACTAGGTTTAGGAAGCAATGAATGAAAGTAGAGAGGAGTTCTAAGACTCACTGAGATCTCACATAAATGGTAGAAAGAACACTAATTCAGACTTGCAACTAAATTTAATACACTTAGAAATGAGCATGAAAGAAAGACAATGGGCATGGGAGATTCTCCTTCACAATGCCATCATGCATAAGTTTTGCTACACACACTTTAGAGGGGAGAGATAGGTAAAGAAAGTCTTTATTTATTAAAGAGGTTTTTCATATAAATTTTGACATGGTATAACCTTATCAAATGTGAGTATCTATTCTTCCATAAATGAGAGAGAATTTCTTATCAAAAGTGAGAGAGATTTTATTTTAAAAACTAAGAGAGGGAGTTAAAATGTGTCAAAAAATGAAAGATATAGAGAAAGGGTAAGGAGAAAGTGAGCATGCCATCCCAAATCATTAAATAAGCTAACACCTTTTATGAATGCTCCACCATATTTAGATAAAATTAGTGTTAGTTCTCTATTTTGGGAATTTACATTATCTTCCACTTGCTTCATTATGAGGGAAAGGTCCTTATATCCATGAACTTGACAGAGCCATGCCTAAATCTACTTAAGCGGCTGTAAGGTACTTACTTGTCGAGGATATGATGATGTTGACATATGAAACATTTTAAACCTGCCCCTACTCTAACTTAAATATAGGTCTTTACTATATATTGAAAACCAATCCAATTTATTGATTTTCATATAGCTATAATATCAATTAAAAGCATATAGATTGCATAACATCATTCTTGAACTATATTAGGTCCAAGCAAACATATTCTATTTTTGAATTTTAATGGTGATAAAACTGCTATTGCACATGAGGATATACCTTCATAAAATGATGTTGTAACCATATAAAAATCAAGTCTACATACATTGGAATCTCTAATAGAGGTCTCTACTTAGCTTTAATGGAGTCCTTTGAAATATGTTCCCTAGTTTGACCTTAGGTCACATTTATTCTCTATTGAAGTGTCCTAGCTCCAAATTTTAATTCCAACCATTGATATTGAATATAAATGGTCTAACATGCTTTGTTAGAACTATGGGATCTACTGACTCATTAAACTTTCACTCATTATTGATTAGCTTCCTAATGATTGAATGTGCACCATTGGATCTAATTTATCATGTACCATCGATCTTCCTTTTAATGACTTAAACACGTACCATTTATTTACTTGGTAGATACCATAGTCATGACACTTGGTAGTTATATACACAAATATTTTCAAATTTTATCAAATACTAATGATTTACATCTTGTAAGAACCCATAAAGACTCAATCTTTTTGAGTGCATGCCTTAAAGGGTGCACTAGGAAAGGGGTGGATAGAACCTTAGTGATTTAAAGGATTTTTATCCCTTATTTACACATTATTACTAATCCAAATAACTCTTAAAACCATTACCTAAGCTATTGTTCCTCCCTTGCACATTCCTCCAATCATTTTCCTCTTTCCATCCCTCTTTTCCTCACCTTGACTCTCTTTATCTACATGATTATACTAGGTTGATTGGGTCAACCCTATATAGTTTTAAACCTATAATTACTATATCGGGTCAACTAGATCAACCCTATATTATTTAAGGTATTATTCACTTTGAGTTTCATCAGCACTTCATATGACCTAGCTTGGGACCTAGTGATATATCCCCCAAAAACATATAGGTTTGATTGGTTCGATCCCATACAATTGACATATTTAGAAGGATTTAGGGTGAGATACACCTATAAATACATGATTATTTCATCATTATTTCAATATGTAGTCAAGAATTATTATTCACTCATGCTTCTTTATAATTTGTTCTTCCATCATTCTACTTGAGGATTTTTAACTTAGGGTTTCTACTTCGAGAATTTAGTCTTGTGGATAAGTCTTGGATGTTTTGGCCTTTCTTAGATATCCTTAAAAACCACAACAACCACTTGTAAATCCACTTTGGCCAAGGGATATATTGATTCTCGATGGGTTCACATTCAAGTAAGTATATTCTAGCTTTGTTTTCCTCTCTTTAGTAGATAAAAGTAGCATAGGTATTAGTTCAAATAATATTACTCTTCATATTACATATGTTAGGGTATTATTCATACTTAGATTAATTGACATTTTATTATACATGTTTTGATTACTTTAATAACCCTTTTATTTTTCCATAAGCTTTGGTGTGCACTAGACTAGATTTACTTTCTTGTTATTAGATATAGAGTGAAATTTAAAACCTAAGACTCTTTTAGGGTTGTTACATGATTATGTTAGACTATAAGGTTTGGAACCCTTCCTATAATCGTTTATCATTACAAGTGATTCCCCAATCAATTCTAGTGGATCTTGATATTGGTCATGCCCCTTATTAATAAATGGATTCCTAATTGGAAGTGTTGGCATGCTCTATCTCCTCTAACCCAGGATTGGTTTATAGACATGATGCATTTTCGATTGCATACATTTTGGTGAACCCAATGTGAAATCTAACCCTTATAGGATTTGTTTACCTTGTTTCATTTCTTTCATGATTTCATCATATATTTGTCATACTATATTGACTTTGTTGACTTAGTATCTAACTTTTATGTGTAGGTTTTTAGGTACAGGCTACTAGATCAACCCTGTCGACCCAGTACAACTTTTTAGACTTATAAACATCTAATATAGACTACTAAGTTGACCTAGTTTACCCTGTAATTTTTCAAACATTAGGTTCAACATACTAAGTAGACCCAATTGACCCTATACATTTTAGGTATTTAGCAACAAGTTTTTATTAATCTTGATTGACCCAATTGACCTAGTTAGTATAATTTAGAAGCATATATCAAGGTTTTTAGACAAAAATCTTCATATTTGATCTATCAAGGTTCCTTTATATCTCTCTATCACTTTCGTTATAGTCTATCCTTTTATAGTTTTTAGTCCTCAAAACTACCCCTGCATAGTCAATTAGATTGACCCTATCAACCAAGTTTTATGTTTTATGTACTATCTAGATAACTAGGTTGAATTTGTAGACCTTATTCATTTTTATACCTTGATTCTATAGTATGGTTTTGACCCTATCAACCCTTTTATGTATGTTATGCATACATTATTGACTATATTAAAAATTTACCTTGTTTCAAAGTTGGAATTAACCTTATATGCTAGTAATTAATTCACACTTTCTTTTCTTATTTCTTGAATGCTTAGAATAGATCACATAGGTTAATTAGGTGGGTTTCAATTAATTGTTTATTTTCACTATTTTCTATTTTATTCACACATAAGACCAAATCATAAAATCTAAATAAGAATTTTAACATTTGTCTACCCAAGGCCAACTTACTTGGATTTCATCATAAAGGGGGAAGCTAACTTGATAATTTGGTCAAGTATAAAGCATGTTTAATGTTATATTTTGGCTAAGCACCTGACACCCTTATCATTTACAGCCAAATACCAATCCTATATCATTGCCACTATAGCCCCTTTTAGCCCAAACTACATAAAACCATCCTTAAATTATCATTCTAGTTCCTTACTAATAGCCAACTTCCCATAAAAGTTAAAATCATATCTTAATAATCTAATAAATATTTAGGTTGACCAATTAGTTATCTCTTTAATTTTTGAGTTGATTGCTTTTTCTTTGCTCAATTGTATTTTGTATTGAAAAAACTTGTATTATCTAGTGTTAGTGCAAGGTTTTGTGTTGTGTGCCTCAATTGGATTATCTAAAATTAATCCAATTGATTTTTTGTTTCCTTTATATCATTTATTTTCAAATTAATTGAAAAATTTATCTTTTTTAATTTCACAATTTGTTATAGTCTTCTTAAATTTCCCTATTTTTCTTACTGGGTCAACCTAGTCGACCCTGTACTTTTTTAGCCTCTGTTCACTATACTAGATCTACCCAATCAATATTGTACTATTTTTAGGCCCTATTTTTTATGTTAGGTCAACCTAGTTGACCCTGTACTAATTTAAACCTTCCTTATTTGTCAATCTAGTTCTCTTTTTCTCCTTCTTTACATTCTATTCATTCCTCTTTAGTCATAACAAAATATCCTATTAGAATCTTCTTAGATAGCTTGAATCCATTTAGATACTATATGGGATGTTCATTTCTTCCTCACTTTTCTTCCCAAGATCACCATCACTCTTGGGTCATCTCTTCTCATTCTTCATCTATGACCTACAATATGGTGCAAATAAAACCTGAAGATGAAGTTGATGGAAATAATCCTTTATATACTTACTAAGAAACTTCTCATCTTCAAAATATTCAAACTAATGTGGGAGAAATTGATACAAGTTTACTTAACAATCCCACTAATAATCATTATTTTAGTAATCTTCCCTCTAACACCAATTTGGGGAATGCTCCTACTAACACCAACCCACCTCCTGATAGAACTCAACTTTTAGCCCAAGTTATCTAAAAAATGTACATAATGCAAAATTATAACACCAAATACCAATTGCATCATATATATTATCTAGAGTTTTCAAAATTGATGTTCCTTCATTTTCTCATACACCTCTTTTAGTTCAAAAAATGAAATAATTTTTACTACCCTTGAATCCTTTCATCTATCCTAATGCTCCTCCTAAGTGGTATGATCCCAATCTATTTTGTTGGTTCCATGCTGACATTGGGAATTATCATGAATCTTGTATAAGGATAACTAATTTTTTTGTCTCTTATATGCTTGGTGATTCATTCAATCATAAAGCTATGATCAATATTTGTCATCAAGAATGAACTATTACTTTTCAAAAATGATAAACTTCTAAATCTTCTACTTCAAATAACCCAAAAAATTCTTCCAATAATCAATAAAATACCAAGGATGTTTGTGCCATTGACACTGGTTATGACCAATATTTTAATAATTATCAATATGTCAATACTACTAAGGTTAATTATCATCATAAACCAACTCACAAAAATCCCATTACCAAGCCTAAGAATCCATATTTGGAGGAACAAATTATTAAAGATACTACCACTACTAATTTTTCTTTGAGAGCCCAAAAGAAACCATCTCCTCTTGATCCTCCAACTAGATCTATTCCTCCAAAGTCTAATTTACCTTCTAAACCTCATGCTAGTTATTCTAAGTCTCATTGGAATTTTCATGAAGAACTCAACTTTATGCCTTGTCAAATTCCATTTATGGATTTGGTCTATACTTCTCCCTATCATAATAAATTATTTATGCAATAACTTCAAGAAATTGAAGATCCTTCCTCCATAGATGAAGAACTAGCTTATATTGAATCTCAACTTACCAATGTAAATACCATTGAAACTATGTGTCCTTCTTCCAAGCCCTCTATTAAATTCCTTAAAGAGGACATGATCAATGATGAAATTATTTTTCATGTTGATTATACACCACTTTTCATAAAATTAGCCATTAATACTACTCTTATCCATAAGTTTCTAGTTGATGAAGGTTATGGTATTAATGTGACATATTTATGGCTCATCCAAATACTTAGTTATAATAAGGATCATCTCCAACAAACCCACCTCAT
This sequence comes from Torreya grandis, assembly GCA_037957365.1. Lineage (NCBI taxonomy): Eukaryota > Viridiplantae > Streptophyta > Pinopsida > Cupressales > Taxaceae > Torreya > Torreya grandis. The sequence continues at coordinate 3,087,716 of JARHVA010001708.1, read as the reverse complement.
TTGTGGTTTTGATAAGACTAATCAAAAACCACTTAGTTGTATTTGGCTTCCATTAACCATTGGACCTAAGAGTATTCAAACCAAGATTATGGTCCTTGATCTTCCTTTATCTTATAACATACTCCTTGGTCATCCATAAACTCATCGAATGAGGGCCATTGCTTCTTCTAGTAGTCAATGTATTAAAATATTACATAATGGGAAATGATATAAACATGATGGTTATCCCAACCCATGGAACATCCAACTTCCTAATCATAAATCATAATATCATATTCCTACCATTTCTAAGATCAATAGTGATCCTTTACCTGAGTTGATCAACATAAATCTTGATTTACAAGTTAATCTTATGTATTTTGATGATGATGAGCCCAATGATCTAAAATATACTTGTAATAATACCAAATTACCTCTCTCCATTTCATAATGGCTTCATCCTTCTCTATTACCTAGGGATCATATTATTCCTGTTATAGATGAGATTACCCATTTTCCCCCTCCATTGCAATGATTTTGGAGTGGCCAAATTATTTCTAGATCCTATCATAATTTCTCTTCATGTATTTAGTTATATTAGGATTTTACCCTCTAAAACTCCCCCTAATTATCAAGATTTTACAATTTCTCCAACACATGACGATAACTATATAAAGGCCCAAGCTCAATTTAGAGACTTAGATGTCTAGAACTATAAAAAAACATTATCCCAAATTCATTATTTTAATTAGGATTTTCATACCGTTTATGTGTATCATACCTTAGATCTTAAGGGTCATGTGCCTCTCACAAATCCTCCTCTTATCGATACTCCTTAGGTGGTAGAGAAAATTATTCCTTCCAAACCTCCAAAAACTTATGCATCTCCTTTACCACCTATCGATCCAATCCTTACCTTTGATCATTCTCCTATCATTAAACCCACTAATATTCCAACCCCTTATACTCCATATACTTCTTCTACTCCTGAAATTACATTGGATGCCAAGGTAACCAACGTTTGTTAGATACATTTTGAGTATGATCACCTTGGAAATAAATTTCTAGATCTTGAAGTAGATGTCAAGAATTATGGCCCTCTTCCTACGTTACCTAATGATGAATCTATCCTAACATTCATTTATTCTTGAGAACCTCAACTTACTCACCAACATCATAAACTTGAAATTTTTAAGACTAAAACTCCTTGCTTCAACAACTTTGTTTCTAGCATTGATCTTAAAATAAATCCAATTTTTGACTTACCGAATATACCATACATCTTTCAAGATGATAATGCCACTATTATTTAAGAGACCACTCACATCAAATATGGTACTCCATCTTATCATTGACCAATTAATATCTCTCATGAACTCTCACCTATTGAACATGACAATTTTAGCTTATTATTTGAAAAATATCATGAGGCTTTCACTTGGTCATATGAGGACATGCCTAGAATTGACCCTATCATTGTGGTGCATAACATCATCACTTATCTTCATGCAAAGCCAATGCATCAAAAATAAATAAAATTTCCACCTAATGTTTCCACTTTATGACATAAGGAAATCAACAAACTAATTGATGCTAAATTTATTAAACCAATGGATTATTCTGAATGGGTCTCCAACATTATTCCTCTTTGAAAGAAATTCACTATGTTCCTTCACATTTGTATTGATTTTAGTAATTTTAATCTTATTTATCCCAAGGATAACTTCTCTTTAACTTCAATATATGCCATTATTGATTCCAAAATTGGTTACAAAATGTTATCTCTTATGGAAAACTTCTTAGGATACAATTAGATTCATATAGCTCTTATGAACCAGCATAAGACTACTTTTACCATGGAATGGGGCACCTATTGCTATGTCAAGATGACCTTCAACCTCAAAAATGTTGGAGCCACTTACAAATAAGTAATTACTCACATATTTCATGATATCATTCATAAAATTATTGAAACCTATGTGGATGATCTCGTTTCTAAATCTAAACATCTTAAAAATCATCTTTCTGACCTTGTGATCTTTGACCATCTCCTTAAATATAAATTCAAACATAATCCTTACAAATGTGTCTTTAGAATCACATCTAGAAAATTTTTAGGATTCTTTTTCTCTCTCAATGTAATAGATGTTGACCATGCCAAAATTATTTTTATCATCAACATGCCCATTCCTTATTCTATTCCTAGCATTCATACTTATTTAGGCAAACTTGGGGAATTTAGATGATTCATCTCCAAAATGGCATATCAAATTCACTCTATCAATTCCATTCTCAAGAAAGGTAATACTTTAGAATGGATGGATCCCTATCAAAAATCCTTTGATAACATGAAAGAGTCATTGCTTCATCCACCTACAATTTGTCCTCCTAATGATAAACCTTTGATTCTATATACTTCTCCCAAACCTATTTTATTTGGGGTAATGCTTGCCCAAAAAGATGATACGGTAAGAGATTATGTTATCCACTACATTAGCTAAGGCCTCATTGATTATGAAACATGTTATACCAAAATTGATTGTGATTGCCTCAATATCTATTTTATAGCTAAAAAACTTTACCATTATATGATTTACCAAACTACTTATGTCATTGTTCATTTCAACCCCCTTCATCATTTCTTCTCCAAAGAATTTCTTCCTAGAAATAAAATTGGTAAATAGATGGTCCTCATTATGGAATTTGATCTCTGTATCATCACTCAAAATATTTTCAAAGGGAAAATCATAGATGATCAACTTTCCACAACTCAAATTCTAGCTACTTCTTCTCTTCAAGATAATCTTTTAGATGATAATATCCTTTATATCTAATGTCTTAATTAAGAAATTTATCTCAAATATTATTTTCATATCTTTACTTCCAAACTTGAATCCAGTAATCTTAATAAATCCACTACTCCCTATGGTACTACTAAACTAAAAGTAGTTATCAAGGAGCTTCTTGAAATTAATGTCAAATTACATGAGGATAATTGGACCCTTCACTTTGATGGTGCTAAATGCCTTCAAGGAGCCAGGGTAGGTTGTATTCTCACAAGTCCTCTTAGTAAGATCATTCCTTTAGCTTTTCACTTCACCTTTGATGTCACCAATAATATGGCTAAATATAAATCTCTCATTTTAGGGATGTGAGCTGATCTTGACTTAGATAATCAATACCTACATTCTTTAGGTGAATCTCATCTTATTTTCCATCAAGTCAGTGGTGATTATCAATGTAAAAGTGAGAATATCATAAAATTTGAACCACTCTTGATAAGGATTTCATCTCTTTCATTATTGAGCATATTCCTAGAGATCAAAATTCCATTATTTATTCTCTTGTCTCTTCAATGTCTCTCTTTCATCCACACCAAGACCTTTCTAATCCTACTTTTCTTTTCTTATACAAATAAGAAAATCTCCATCTACTAAACCACTAGATTTTCTTATCTATCATATCAAGGCTATTACCATTCAATAAATCATGTGGTACCAAGACATCTTTTAATTCGTAGAACATCAAACTTATCCTCCTAATTTCTACTCTCATGAAAAGACACACATTCTTAAACACACTTTCAAGTATGTATTTCAACACAATATACTTTATTATCATAGTACTAAAGGTACCTTTCTCTATTGTGTTATGCAAGATGACATCCCTCTTCTTCTTGAAAAAACACATGGAGGCATTTGTGGTGGTTGCTATAGCAGACATGATACATCATGAAAATGCATATGTATGGGTTACTTTTGGCTTACTTTTGAAAGTGATAAAATAAAATATGCTAAAAGTTTAATCTTTGTCAACTTCATGATGATCTGATTCATTCACCTCCATCCTAAATTTAAACTATCAAATTTCCTTGGCCATTTTCCACATGGGGATTTTATCTCATTGGGAAACTACCTCACTCCCAAGATGATCACGTCTTTATCATCACTGCTACCAAATATTTTACCAAGTGGGTAGAAGACATGCCCCTTATTAACATCACTCATCCTAAAATTTCCAAATTTATTCTTAATTAAATAATTTTAAACTTTGGTGTTCCTAATACCATTATTTCAAACAATGGTGGTAGTTTCAAAAACAAACATGTTAAAAAACTTTGCAATAAATTCAAGATAAATCACAAATTTTACATGTCTTATCATCTATAATGCAATGGCTAAGCTGAGGCCAATAATAAAATTCTCAACAAAATTCTCAAAAAGACAATCCATGAAACCTACAAGAATTGACATATTCATCTCTACCCTACACATTGGGCCTATCAGACTAGCATATGTACTACCACTGGGGCAACTCCATTCTCTCTAGTCTATGGTTTTATGCCAGTTCTTTCTTTAGAAGTTGAGATTCCCTCTCTTCATATATTTAGTCATGGTATTATTCCTAATGAATAATTACATGAATCTCATCTTCATGCCCTTGATTTACTTGATGAACATCATATTTTTGCCTTACAACATAATTACCAATACAAGGCTCACATTACCTAACAACATAAAAAAACTATTAAATTCCACACATTTAATGTTGGTGATCTTGTCCTTAAATTAGACTAAACCCATGATAAAGAAGGTAAATATGTCTAAAAATTATGGGGCCCATATTTAGTCAAATATATTCTTAGTCTAAGCACCTAACATATTCAAACTAATGAAGGCCATGTTTTCAAAGATCCCACCAACAAATAATTTCTCAAAATGTACTTTACCTAAACATTTCATTATTTTCATGCTTTATATCTACATATATCTAGCACTTTTTTTAGGTTACTTACATAGGTGTCTCCTTCTACAACAAGTTCCTTCATTTCATTATCCTTTAGTCCTCCTTGTTGGTCTTTTAGTTTCTTGATGTATTATATTTTTTTTTATCTTCTTACATTTTTTATTTTTGACATCCCTTGGGTTTTTCTTTTGTGAGTTGTATTATAAGACCATGGATAGGACCCAACATTCTTCACAAAAATACCATATTTTACTTCTCATTTTCATTAATTTATCTTTTATTTGTTTTATTAACACCCCTTGATTTTTTTAATGAAATTGTAGTGTAAGACTATGGATAAGACCCAATCCTCCTCATAAAATTACCATCTTTTCATGTTTTTATATCATCCTTGTTCTCAAACTTTAGCTTTTGCTTCTTTTGTTAGATGTAATTTGTACAACAATCTATGTTATCATGTTTTCCTCCATTTTCATCATTCTTATTATAACGAATGACACTTTACTATCATTATATCCCTTTTTTTCCTTTGCTCAATTTTTTTGTGATTTGAAGTAATTCAAATTATTCCATGTGTCATTCCTTTTCATTTCCATTTTATTTCACTCTATATTATAAAAAAAGGTTAAATTCAAGATATAACTTTTATTTCACCTATATTTATGAGACTCTTAAACCTCATGCTATTTGAAGTTATCTCTCTTAGCAACCTTGTCCCAAGTATTAAGATGAAAGTCATATTTAGCACCCATGTTTGGTATTCAAAATCTGTATAGAGGAATAGAAAAATACATCAAGAAATTTAAAATCCAAATCATTTAAAACAAAATGAAATGATATCTAAAAGGAAACATACAAATATCAAAAGTCAAATCACACCAAAATATGTGATTTCAAGCACATCTCCTATCTTTGATTGAAGCTCAAACTCCATAGTTGGCCTCACATAGAGACGAGGTATATAGAGGTGCATTAGGATAGTTTATTGGAATAAGGGAATTCAAAAAACTCTATGGTGTTACCTATTTTATCACATAAGTACCCAATATTTACCTTAGTCTGACAAATTTGTAAGGTGTCTTGAGGAATGGGGAACACATTGTGGGAAGGTAGGTCCATTTTACATTTCATGTATATAGCCTTCATGGGATGATATATATACTCCATTTTTTGACCTAAGACTTGTGTGGCTAAGATAAGTTCTTCAAAGTACTTAAGGTCAAAAATCCCTCTTGTTTTAACAAACCTAATTTGAGTGTCTTGACTTTGATAAAGAATTCCTTTACCTTGGTTTTTACTTTATTCTCCCCTCCACCCATTTCATTTCCCCCCTTGAAAAAAAAATTGTGATTCTAAATCCATTTTCCCTTCTTCTTTAATTATTTCTTCTTCACCTCTTAAAAACATGCTATCACTACTTATTTTTAGTTTTATCTATCCTTAGAGCAAAACAACATGTTTGAGAAACTATGGATTTATTCTTTCTTTTTCACCATAATTTTAATTTATAGACTTGTTTTGATTTCATTTTACCATTTATCATTGTTTTACTTACCTTTGTATTAAGGACACCTAAGTTCATACCCTTTTTCCATTGTTGAGTGAGTTTGGCTTGTTACTTCTCACTCATCAATGTTATTTTCTTTTTTTGGATTCATTTTTCCATTGTTGAGTGAGATAAATATTGTTACTACTCACTCAGCAATGTGGTTTTACCATTTCATTTCTTTTTTTTAATTGATTTTTTATTACCATCTTGTTTGGCATGTATCCTTGGTTTGACTGGGTGAGTTTTCCTTTCTTACTTAAGGATAACTTGTTTGAATTTTGTAATCTTTAGTATTCTTGGCTTTTTAGTTACCCAATTTACTCTTATTATTTGACTTGGTCATTTGGTCTAACATACCACTTTTCAACCAAGCTTGCCAAATTTACTAAGTATGTCACATCCTCATAGCACCAGATATCTTGGCTTTTCTTGTATTTGTTTGTTTTTTCTCTTTAGTTTTGTATTCTTGGGTTTGTCAAAATCAATCTTTGTACCATACTCAATCAAAACTAATAATATATCTAACAACCATCCCATGATAAAGGTAATCTAATGTATTCATTAAATTTAATTTTTAGTTATTTACTTTTTAGTCACTTACTTTCAGTTATTTTTTCTTTAAAATAGTGCAACACTTTTTTAAACATCAACATTATGTGTCCTTATGTTCCTTCTCAAATCACCATTCCCTATTACACCTTAGTGACACATGATGAGATTAAAGTTGGGAATATGTATACACATAATATTTTTAAATTTTATCAATTATTGATGCTTTACATCTTGTAGAAACCCATTACAAATCAATTTCTTTGAGTACATACCTTAAGGGGTGCATCAAGAAAGGGGTGGGCAGACCTTTGGTGCCTCATAGGATTATTGTCCCTTATTTACACATTATTACCAATCTAAATATATCTTAAAGCCATTCCCTAAGATATTACTCCTCACTTTCACATTCTTCCAGTCTTTTTCCTCTTTCTGTACCTTTTTTCCTCACCTTGATCCCCTTTATCTAGTTGATTATACTAGGTCGACTGGGTCAACCCTATACAATTTTTAGCCTCTAATTACTATATAGGGTTGACTGGGTTGACCCTATACTATTTAGGGTATTTTTCACTTTGAGTTTCATCAGCCCTTCAACTGACCAAGTGATTTATCCATTGAAAACATATAGGGTCAACTGGGTTGACCCCATACAACTGACATATTTAGAAGGATTTAGGGTGAGATCCACCTATAAATACAAGATCATTTCATCATTATTTAAATATACAATCAAGAGTTATTTTTTGATTATGATTATCTATAATCTTATCTTCCACCATTCTACTTGAAGAGTCTTAGCTTAGGGTTTCTAATTGGAGAATATATTCTTGTGGATAAGTATTGGATGATTTGGTCTTTCTTAGTTATCCTTACAAACCAAAATAACCTATTACAAATCCCCTTTATCCAAGGGAGATATTTATTCTAGATGGGTTTACATTTAGGTAAGTATATTCTAAGTTTGTTCTCATCTCTTTAATAGATATAAGTAGCATAAGTATTGGCTTGAATAATATTACTCTTCATATTCCATGTATTAGGGTCTTAATCATACTTAGCTTAATTGAGATTCTCTTATACATGTTTTGATTTATTTACTAACACCTTTATAATATTTGGTTTACACTATATTAGATTTACTTTCTTCTTATTAGATATAGAGTGAACATTAAACCTAGGACTCTATTAGGATTGGTGTATGATTATGTTAGACTATAGGCTTTGGAACCCTTCCTATCATGGTGTATTGGTACAAGTGATCCCCTAATCAGGTATATAGGATACCCATATTGGTCATGCCCCTACTTAAAAAATGTATTCCCAATTAGAAGTGTAGGTATGCTCTATCTTCTTTGAGCTAGGATTGATTTATAGACATGATGCATTTTAGATTATATATTAAAGATTCTCACTTGTCTTTAGGTTTCACTAACCTTTTAACTTGATTAGGTTTCAATGACCTTTTAAATGTATTCTCACCATTTATCTTGAATGCATGATTAAACATGTTTCATTAGATCTTTAAGACCCATTGACACTATTAGGTTTCTATTTGTTGTTGGATCTTTGATCTGATTGATTGTTGACTATTGATTGTGGAACATTTGAATTAAAAAATCTATTTTATGAGGTCAAATTTTGATGTTTGTATGTATTTATTAATTTTTAAGGATTTTTAAATCCAAATGGATAATTACTACATCTTTAAATTGACATCCCCATGCATGTTTCATTCTTCTTGTTCAAATTTGAGGAGTTAGATCTTGAGATAGACAACTCATCAAGACATGACATTTTTAGAGAATGTTCAAGGAATGAAAAGCACCATGTCCATGTAAATATTTTACCTTGGTTTAATTTTAAATTTCATATATAAAATGTCTAACCAAACTGATATGTTTATCTCTATGTGATGTGCTTGTGATGGTCTAGTTCTTTTATGCTTGAGCTTGAGCTTTGAAGGCCCATAAATGAGTTTCTAAGACTTATGAAACCTAATTTATGTCTATGAAGGTTATGATAACCATGAGAAACTATTTATCCTTTCACCTCAAAATATTAGACCTATTTCTAATCCATTTGATTACTTACTCAAATAGGAACTTTGTTCAATTGATCTATCCAAGTAAAATATTTGTATGTGGGCTAAATTTTTCCAACATATTTGGGCACTCATAGGGAAGTATACCTACTATGATTGAGAAATTAGACTAGTTTCCTTGTCTGATCCATTGGAATGGAGTCATAAGCTAATTTGAAACTACATAAGGTTGTCCCTTTCCAGAACTTCCTCTCTTGAAGAAACAAGGACAAAAAATAAACAAAAATATGACCAAGGTAATTATGAAGGGAGCATAGAAAAAAAAGGAAACTAACCTAAATAAATCAAGGGAAACTAACCTAATAAGTAGATGTACACATAGGAATTTAAAGAAAAGCATGAACTACTCTAATATATATAATATTGTACAACAATTTACAAGCACCTCTCTTGGGTCAAATGGGAAATTTTTAGTATCATTTACTTGTAACAAACCAAGATGAAAAATACATTACTTTAGAGGTACCAAAATTGGTGAACCAAGAAACTTGATGGCTAATCCTTTTGATGTGCTCTCTAATGGATGAAAAGGAATAATCATGCCTCTAATGTAGACATATGGGTCCAGGTCTTCCAATCTTGGTTCATGTTGGACTATGGGAGCACCTTCTTGATGTTTCTCATCACTCTTGAGAAAGCCTTGCATGAAGAATTCATTTAGGATCTTGGGAGAAATGCACTTGGTTAACTTGGTGGTTTAAAAATACCATTTTCTTCCACCTTATCCTTATGTAAATTAGGATTGATCATGCTTAGAGTAGCATGTTATTAAGTTCTTAAAATAAGTACATGTCCCTTAATCTCTTCTAAATCTTTGGTTATTGCATTAAACCACTACCATAACTCTTCAAGCTCTTTATTGGTATGTTCATCAAGTTGCATCACCTAAGCACTTGAGATGTCTCTTTCATCAACCTCACTCAAGATTTCATCTTATAATTTAACTTTAAATTAGGGTTTATTTGACCATCCAAGGTTTGGGATATCACACTTGTCTTGCTCAAGATTTAATTTACTTTCCTCTAGCTCCAACATATTAGGGATATCCTCAATTGACACTTCATATTGAAGTGGACCAACCTTGGGCACCTAGTTCTGATCTTCTTCTTGATATACATAGAATGAACCTTTAGTATTCCATTTAGAGTCTACCCCATTTTCAACTTGAGGATTGCCCTCTTCAAGTAGGTTTACAACATTAAACTTCTCCATTTCACTCAAGAAATTTGAGCACAAATTCTACCATTGATATTCTAAGTTACTTAAACTAACCTTGACCTCCTTAATAGGTTCATTAAGGTTGTCCTCTTGGTTTTTATCAAGATACTACAACTTGAAAGTTGAAACATGCTATCCCCTATGAAGTAGGCTACCTATCATGATCTCTTCTTCATAAACACTTGCATTTTCATCAAATGACTCACTTATGACTACAAGATCCTCCTTTATCTTTTGTAAAATAGGTTCTTTATCTAAGAGGGATATGGTGGGAGGGTGAATAAGTTCACCTTGATTATAGATTAGGAGAGTGTACCTCTAGCTAGGTACCTTGTAGGGTCTCTTTGGTGGTTCCTGAGGAACTACCTCAACTTACACCTTCTCTTTCTTCCTTATGCCTTTATAAACTAATTTTCATGATGGAAACAAGTATGGAACATACAATTTTTTCTTCCTTTTTAATGGTTATAATAGAGGGTTTCCTCAAAAGTGAGGGCATGACATAGCCAGGGTCAAATGTATTGGATAAGATCTATGATGGAATGTATTCACGCTCTTGAGTAGGAATGGGTGTATGGGTAGGATAAGGAAAACTAATTAGCTCAAGTTTGACATACTCTTTCTCCCATTTCTCAAACACTTTTTTAATGGATAATACCCACCCTTTAAATTCTTGATTCTCAACCTATGGATAATTAGCTTCCTCAATTAATGACCACACATTCCAAAACTCTTACAAGAATATCCTTATCCCTTCCATGTAATGAATGTGAAATTCTTGTCCAAGATTAACCCCCTCATTTATTTTCATGATTTTTCTACCTTGGTTCAAAATTACCTCTTTGAATTTTGATAAGGATGGACTTTTACAAGGCTGACTAGGGAGATGATTAGGAAATCTTGAAGGTTGAGCTTAAGGATCTTAGAGGGGAGAAGAAACATAAGATTAATTCAAATGAGCCTAATTATATTCATAAGATATCAATACATTATTTGCATTATGGATCATGATTCTCATCATTCCTATGTCCTCATTCTTAAAAGATGACCATTATTCACCCTCATAAACCAACCATCTATTCTTGACCAACTAAATAGAACTCCTTACTTGTTGTAGATCATGGATAGGGATGATAGATAAAAACTCCAAAACCCTATCAATATCCCTTATCAAATCAATATAAACTGATAATGCTTGATTGATTCCTAAGAAGGATGTAACAAGATAAGCCTAGTCTTGACAATGGGAATTAGAGGACTGATTTGAATGCAAAAGAAGCTAACCTTGGTCATATGCATGGATGTGAAGAGAAAAAATGACATGATATGGATGGTAGGATATTTGAGGACCACTTGGGGGGAACACATAAACATTATTTTCTTGAGAAGTGTGATGTTGAGGTAGAGAATAAACATACTGATCAAAAAATGGTTGACTATACATACTAGATTATGATGATTAGGCACATAGTTAGACTACTGAAACCAATTGATAGATGATTAGAGTTTACATTTTTGTTTGAACACTTATCTCTAAAGGAATATTAGATGAAGAGAAAATTAAAAAATTTCACCAGTGAATAATGTAGTAAGTCCCATCGAGCATGATAGAAACTATTGTAACATCAATATGCACCCTTGGAGAGGGTTCTTTAGAATCTATCCAATTGAGTGAACTATGGGAATAACCCTAGATATGGGTCACCTATGGTAGGATTGAACCTTTGGAGAAGGATTAATTCCTCTTGATAGATCACCTATACTAATGTTTTCACTGAGAAAATTATTAGAGAAGGGATAAAGGATCATTCAAAAGGCTAAAAGGGTGATGCACCAAATTTAAATGAGAACTCACATAATCATGAGGTAAACATTGAGGAAGTGTAATACAATTATAGCTCACACAATCTCATAAAACTTAGTTGCATAAGTGTTTCATAAGCTAGGTTCAGGAATCAATGAATAAAAGTAAAGAGGAGATATAAGACTCACTGAGAGATCACATCAATGGTAGAAAGAACACTAATTCAGACCTACAACTAAATTTAAGACACCTAATAATGAGTAAGAAAGATGGACAATGGGCAAGGGATATTCTCCTTCATAATTTCATCATGCATAAGATTTACTACACACAATTTAGAGGGAAGAGATAGGTAAAGAAAGTCTTTATTACCTCAAAAGGTCTTTCATACAAATTTTGATAAGGTCTCACTTTATAAAATGAGAGTCTCTACTCTTCTAAAAATAAGAGATAATTTCTTATCAAAAGTGAGATAGATTTTCTTCTAAAAATTGAGAGAGAGTTACAATGTGTCATAAAATGAAAGATATAGAGAAAGGGTAAGGAGAGAGTGATCACACCATCCAAGATCATTAAATAATCCACCATCTTTTGATTAAATTAGTGTTAGTTATCTATTTTGAGACCTTACATTATCTTTCACTTACTTCATTATGAGGGAAAGGTCCTTATATCCATGGAATTGATAGAGCCATGCCTAAGTCTTGTTAAGTAGTTGCAAGATACTTGCTTATTGAAGATATGACCATGTCGACAGATGAGACACTTCAAACCTACCCTTACTCCAACCTTAACATAGGTCTTTACTATATATTTAAAAACAATCTAGTTTATTGGTTTTCATATAGCTATAATATCAATGAAAAGCTTACAAATTGCATAACATCATTCTTAAACTATATTAGGTGTAAGCAGACATATTATACTTTTGAAATTTAATGATGATAAAACTACCACTGCACATGATGATCTCCCTTCATGAAATGATGTTAGAACCATAATAAAACTAGGTTTACGTGTATTGGATCCTCTAATAGAGGTCTCAACTAAGCTTCAATGGCATCCTTTGAAATATTTTCTCTAGTTTGACCTTATGTCACATTTTTTCTCTATTGAAGTTTCCTAGATTCAACTTTTATTATTGGCCATTGATCTTGAATATTTACATTCTAATGTAATCTATTAGATCTATAGGATCTATTGACTCATTTCTCTAATCATTGATCAAATTCTTCACAATTAAACACACACCATTAGATCTAATTTCTCATAAAACATCAATCTTCCTTTGCATGGCTCGAATGCATACTGTTGATTTACTTAGAAGATACCACAATTATGACACTTGACATATTCTCTCTTGTCTTTAAGATTTATTAACCTTTTAACTTGATTCTCACCATTGATATTGAATGTAAAATTAAACTTTCTCCATTATATTTTTTAGACCCATTGACACTGTTAGGTTGTTGCTCACCATTGTATATTTTATTTGATTAAACACTGACCATTGATCTTGGAACATTTGAATTCAAATGGCTATTTTACAAGGCCCAAATTTGACATCTATTTTTTCTTATTACTTGTTAAGGATTTTTAAATCCAAATGGTTAATTACTATAAATTTAACTTGATGTCCCTACATATGTTTCATTCTACTTATTCAATTTTAAGGAATTAGATCTTGAGATAGACAACTCCTCAAGACATGAAATTTGCATATAATCATCAAGTCAAGAAAAATACAATGTCTATGCAACTCTTTGACCCTGGTCAAATTTGCAAGTGCATTTATCAAATGTGTAACCATATTGATATGTTCATCTCTACATGACATGCTTGTGACTTTTAGTTCTATACTTGAGCTAGAACTTTCAAGGCTCAAAATGAGTTTTTTAGACCTATGAAACCTGTTTTATGTCCATTAAGATTATGATCACCATGCCAACTTGTTGACCCTTTCACCTCATAATACTGGACCTGATTCTAAGCCATTTGATCACTTACTCAAATAATAACTCTGCTCAGCTGATCTATCCATGCAAAATTTTTATATGTTGGCCAAATTTGGCCAACATGACCCTATACTTAAATTATATTATCAAGTTATGAGGCTTTGTTAGCCTTGATTAAACTAGTCTGGGACTTTACTTTATTTTATCAATTAACAATATAGGGTTGATTGGGTTGATAATTTCAACTAAACTCTTGAGAGAGTTTAGGTTTACATTAAACTATATACACACACCCTTTTCACCATTTATAGAGAGAGAATAATAAGAACATCATATGTTGCATATCTTCTTATCTACCATTATACTTGAGGAGCATTGCTTAGGGTTTCAATACTACTCTTGAAGATACAATTATTATCTTGTGGATAATTATTTTGTATACATAGATAAGTCATGTAGCATAAATATTACCTATCTTTGTTATCCTTGCATACCACAATAACATATTGTGAAGCACCTTGGCTAAGGGAGAGATTGAGATTAGATGGGTTTGTCTTCAAAGGTAAGTATTCCTAACTATTGATCCTCCTTGATAAAGTAGATATATTTGCATTTTTTAGATTATATGATTCTCTCTCCATGCATTAAGATTTCCTATACATTATCTTGATTAGATATCTCCTATTAATGTTTAATTTTATGTTTATTATGCCCATTTTGGGCCACAAGCTTTGGTGAGCACTAGATTATGATTTTAATTTACTTTGTATTTAATTTTTAAATATAATAAAACATAGGACTTATATAGGGCTATTATAAGGTGTTTCTTGACTAAATGCTTTGGAACCATCTCTAGTGATATTGTTGTGGTACTGAGTCCATTGGTTAGGTCTAGTATATCCATCTTGGTCATGACCTTGATTTTCTAAATTTACTAATAAGTAAAAGGGTAAGTGTGATTTATCTTCTCTTATCTAAGATTGATTTTTAGATCAGCTGCACTTTCCCTTGTATACATTATGGTGAACCTAATTTGAATCTAACCCTTGTAGGTTTTATTTCATGCATTCATTTATTATCATCTTATATATTTCATTTCTACAATACTGTATCAAACCTATTGATACAATCTAACATTTTATATGCAAGTTTAAAACATAGTTGCTCTAAATCAACTCTATTTTATCTATGTATTTCTTCTATAATAACATGTAATTAGATCAATCAAATCAACATAGTTATATTTTCCAACCATATGTTTGTAGAATTCATCAACCTAGTTGATTTTGATCATAGTTTATTTTTAGCATACAAGTTTTATATACTTTGTCGATGCAGTTGACTCGATTAGTAGAATGTAAAAATAATCATTTGAGTAACATACCATAAAAAAATTAAATTACAAATATTAAAAAATTATCAAGGTTCATTATTATCTTCTTATTCATTTCTACTTTTTATTTATAGTCCTATTTTTTATAGTTTTTAGTCTATAAAACTATAACCTTATAAAAAATTGGGTCAACTAGATCGACACCATTATGTAACTTGATTTCTCTCTAGAAGACTTAGTCAACTTGTTTGATTATGTTATTATAGATCTTACTTATATATACAACACTAACCCTATCAACTTTGTTATATAATGTTTTCATATAGTGTCACCTAAACCAACTCTATACTCTTTACAAACAAATGAATTAACTTATCTTGCTAGTAATTAATTCACTTTTCACTTTTGTTGCTTGATTGCATAGAGTAATAAATATAGACTAAATAAGAGGTTTTTAATTTATTGATTTAGTCACACTATTTTTCTCTTTTGCACACACTTATAAATCACTTAACACTAAAAATCATTAAACATTTTTTTTCTAGGGTCTAACTACTTGTATTTCATCACCAAGAGGAAGCCAACTTGCTTTTTTGGCCATGTATAATCACATGGTTGATGGCATATATTGGAAAATCACCTGACACCCTTATCATTTTGGGATTTTGAAGTGACCAATAAATATCCCTTTCAACATAAACCACCTAAAACTATCCATAGATTAATTTTCTAGTTCCTTATTACACCCAACTCCATATCACAATAATTTAAAATTTTATTATAACTTAACAACATTCAAGAATGACCACTTAGCTTATCATTTACATTACATTTTTGTTGCTTTGTCTTTAATAATTTTATTTGGTATTATAAAAATTGTACTATCTAGCATTAAAACAAGGTTTGTGCTTTATTCTATAATTAGATCAAACACATTGATCTAATTGCTTATGTGTTTAATTGAATTTGCTTAGTTATTTCTTTCAAAAAAAATCATGTTTTCAAAACACAATCACCCCTATCAATAAAGTCTCTTACAATATGTTGGTTCTATCTTATCTTTAGTATATAGTCAACATATTTGACTATGTATATTTTTAGCATATTCAACTTTTTCATATACAGTACACAATCAACCTATATGATTATGTCCTTTATAGCCTATCCTATTTCCTATCTTACAACAAACTATAAATTAGTTTCTTTCTATATTTTAACATTTGATTCTTATTTTCATAAAGTTTTAACCTCTCCCCAACCACCAAAATAACATCATAAAACTTACTTATTCTACAAAAAATGTTTAAAGTCTTATAAACTTCACTACTAATGATGAAAACATGGTTAATATTACTAACATGAGAAGATTGTTTTCTTTTATTGACTCAAATCCATCAGCTATGCATCACACTTCTCAACCATTCCACATCATTTAGGACACTTACCCATTCCATCTAATATAATTAGGGAAAGAATAACTTATAATCATTCAAGCATCACCTCTAAACTCATTACTTGATTATACCTCTCATATTAGTTTTACTCTTCCCCCAACATCCACAAAACAAGACAACATAACCCAAACTTCCAATAGTATTTATTCTACTCAATCACAAAAAATACTTCAACCAATAACCACATCACCTAAAATAACTCAAACCATTTGTAAAAAACCTAAACCAAATATACCCTATCAACATAGGTTCAATTATACCTCTAACCCTCCTTCCCAAGAGATATTTCAACACTATGCACCTATATCTAACACTCTTCCCATGAGTTCTAATGAATGGAATCCCATTATGTAATTTTCTCATCTCCTATATCAAATACCTATCTTAGAATTAATTATAACTTATCCCCATCATCTAAACTATCTAATCCAATTATTGTTTAAAATAAACATCATTTATCCTCCTCTGATAGGACATGAAGCTACCATATATGGATCCAAAGATAATATACTCCAACAATGTGGAGAGATGTCCATCCATGTTGATGAAATAATTGACGCTTCTATTTCACTTAAGCTCCCTATCACTTTCATGATAGGTGATGAGATATTAATACATGCAGATGATTCTCCTCTATTCATTAGTATATAAATTAATAATATCTAAGTTAAACATGCCCTAATTAATGAATGTTTAGGAACTTGTGTTGACTCCCTTAATTTAATTAAGACACTTGTATATTTTAAATGTAACCTTAAATATACATGTAACACATGTAAAGAATATGAAATAAGGAAAATTCCTAATCTAGGTCATGTTTGGATTCCCATTACCATTCTTCCTATCACCATCTATGTGAAAGTTATGACATTTAACTTTCCTCTTTCTTACAACATCTTACTTGGTCAGCTTTGGATAAATTGTATGATAAAATTCACCTCATCTACATGCCAATGCATCAAATTCCATCATAATATAACTATTTATAAGATACAAGGAGACATGAACCATTAGAATTTTTAACAATTCTAATAACATGGTGTCTTTAAAATTCCTACCCTTGAACCTTTGTCGAGTGTCCCATTTTGGGAATCTCAATTCTTCAACTATCTAGTCAATTCTAGTCAAGGTTATAATGGTCACCATAAATTAATCTAGAAAATTCCACCTAACTTTTTGATTCTAATGATGATGATCCAAATGAGATAAATTTCAAGATAAAAACCTTTGATATTTTCTCTCACATCATTGTGTACCTTCCTTTTTTTTTCAATCTTAATCCCATAAACTACCTTGTAATGACATACATGTTATCTTAACCAAGACTAGAGACTTTATCCATCATGCATCCTATAATGACGAAGCTATTCCTATATGTACCATCAACCTAAAAATACTTGAATATGATGATGGTTATGTCTTAGACAACCCATTTCTAGCTAAATTCATCCAAGATAAAAATTTAAAAGTTCTTTGCTATCAATCTTCTCTATTTTAATATTTTCATTTATATATTTTACATCCTTCCTTTATAGCACCTAAAACTAATCTTTCAACTATTTTTCATAGGGTAGTGATGAATCACTCACATGGCACCCCTTTAATCATAACATAAACCCTCAAGAATATGCTCATGGATCATGCTATGACAAGACCACTATTAACTCTAGGCTCTCATTTCATAAAATACCCATGAGATTGGGTATTCCTTAAAAGGGTAGATATGGAAAAATACATACTTTCATCCTCTATTTTAGGATCAGCCCAAAGCATGGTTATGGGTATTTGACTTCACAAATGGAGTCTACATGAATAGTCTCCAAGATATGTAACATCACCACCTAAAGTTCAATATGAATTTATTACACATATATCTAATTAGCAAAGGTTTTTATGGGAGGTCATGTATTATGGTTATATATTTATAAATACAAGTGGAGAAGGTAGTTCAATCTTAGAAAATAAACATAAAAGGAGAAGGGAAAGTAAGGTATAAAAGGGAGCCTATGAGTCTATAATGAACTCAATGCATTGATCATCAAACCAAGTGACCTTGACATAATTATACCACTGTATATTGAATTTCACTAAATTTATACCTCTAAGAACACATAGCAGGAATAATCTAAGGAAATAGGGAGTATGCCTCAAATATGATCCCTTACTAAATATGAGTACTAGCAGTTTATAGTAAACTACACATAAACACCCAATGGTAATTTATATATTAATAGAAAAATTAGTAGTACTATAGAAGGGAAATGAGAGAGCTCACATAGTGATTATAATAACCAAGCACATCATAGTGATATCACACATAAAGAAATAAATTATTAATCTAATTAACCTACCATTGATAAACATTAGAAAATTGAGATGAAATATAATTGAGATATAGAATAAGACTTTTGTATAAAATAGGAATTATATTCATCAAAAGTGAGTGTTGTTATAATAATTGATCTTGGCCAACTCTATAGTCTAAAGATATGAAGGATAAAGTAGGTGAAATCTTAGCTATAATTTAACAACACTTTAGAGCAAGTTTTGGCTGAACCCTATATTACAATATAGCTTTACCTTATTTAGATGTGGATGGGATTCACCTCCAAATAGAGTGAGATTTCCATCCTAGGCCATGATAGATACTCATGATAGTTACAAAAATAATTCAAAATTAAAAAAAAATCCCCTTAAACCCATAAAAAGATATGTGAGGGACCACTTAGATGATATACAAAGGTAGATGTGAATGTCTATATCCTAACTGATTTGATCTCATGTCTCTAACCTCTAACACAACCACCATGAGGTCAAATTACTTATCCAACCTAGTAATATTCATTAGGGGCTCCTTGAATATCACCTCAACTTGAGTCACTAGCCTCTGATAGACTTGGAAGGGTGTTTTCATTGAGACCTAGACCCCATAGACCTAGTTGATGCTCACCATGGATTATGTTAAGAGATCTAAAATCACTTGAGCCCCTTATTTGCTTTGTAAACATTATCCCTCATGACCTAGTCTAATTGACCCAAGTAGACTCCAGACTCTCACTTATCCAATAGGGTGGAAATAGGGTGGAATAGTACACAAATATTGACCTCTTTTAAGTAAGTTAATATCTTATTCCTTCACTCTTTTAAGGGTCTAGTTATGGTACATGCCATAGCCAACCACTCCTTCATACTCACCTTTATGTTCCGAGTGTAAATTTGATACAATCCAAAGTATAAGGTTGGAATTAGTTTCAATTTTTATAACATACCTTTATTAATTACAACAAACATATTCCTACCTTTCCTATTTATCTCTATAATCCTATCCAAGTAAGGTTGAGTTTATTGGATAAACACATTGGTCTCAGCTAGAATCTCCACTACCTTCCTAAGAGCTAAGAAGAGTATCAATATGGCATATTTGACTTGCCTAATCATCCCAATGGGGATATATATATATATATATATATATATATATATATATATATATATATATATATATATATATATATATATATATATATATATATATATATATATATATATATATATATATATATATATATATAAGGTTTAAACTTGGCTTTTCATGTGCTCAAGGAACTCTTATGACATATCATGAGTTTCTTAGAGAATGAAGATTGGATCCTCAACCAGCCTATCTTCCTTAGTGTAAGTCCTCATCTTAGTGAGGGAGAACATATATTGATGGGTTTATGAAACCACCAAGTTTAATTCTTGGATGAACCTCTATGTTAAATCATCTTTATGCTCCTTAAAGTTTGGTTAAAACTCCACTATATGTTCAAGTCATCCTAGATGGTCATCTATGGCACTTATGACCTTGGGAATATTCCTTGGGTTATGGGAGGTGTATAAGGGGTGGTTGATATGGTGTTAAATGGTAGAGGATAAGGTGGATGGGAAATAAAGGAAGTAGAATAGGTGAATGAGGAAAGTAATGGAGGTAAAGGTGGCATAGGATGGAAATGAAGAAGAAAAAAGGGGGAGGCCCATGGGAACTTCTATGCCCACCACTAATCCTAGGTCATGCCAAATTTATGGGTAATTACTCTCAAGATAAGGGAATTAATAGAAGGAAAGAGATTGGTTGGTTGAATCCTAATCTCTTGGTGCCTAAGGTAATAGAAAGAGAGGGATAGGGAGCAATGTGCTAAGGTGATATGGTTGGGGATGAAGGAACCATTGAGTATAGAATAAGAGGTTGGATTAGAATAAAAGGACTTAAAAATTGATGTTGGAGTGTGAGATACATTATAATTTTTATTCAGAATCTTACCTAGGTCAGTTCTAGATGTTGTGGTGGAAGGACTAGATAGAATAGTAGGAACCATAGGGGTTGATAGTGGAAGAACTAAAACCATCTAGGGAGGTCTTGGGATGATTAAACTGGGGAGATAGATAGTTCCTACCATTATAAAAATTCTTTTGATGGTTGTATCTATGGTTTCTTATGAAGATGTACTTGATGGAATGTGGACTAAAGGCAAGCCTAAATAAGGTACAAGGAGGGTTCTAGGTTATTAAATGGATGGGGTATAGGGGAATGAAGAGTCAAGGATGTTTGGGAGGAATAAGGCCAAATTTATTTGGGTAAATGATGGATGGGGTGAAATGGAGAAAATAGGTGGCACCACTTAGGGGGATTTTGGGAATGGATCATAATTTATGGGTGTTAGGACTAGGAGATTAAATACAATGGGATTAATGGGTGGAAGGGAGATGGAGGAAATAAAAGTTATAAGGGGTGGAACTTACATTTATTATTCTTTAGATCCTCATTTTAATCTCACCCCTAGATTTATAGTTATGTCAAACCTTAAGGTATATGCAACCTGGGGTCAAAGTGTTTGTGGTTGAGTCAATTACACTTAGGATAACTACCACCAAGTAACACAAGTATATATCAATCACAATAAGAATATTAAATATATTATAAGATGTAGATGTGGATATTAGACATGAGGAGTAAGAACTACTTGAGGATGTAGAGTTAGAATTAGGACATGAGGAGTAAGAACTATTTGAGGAGGTGAAGCTGGAACTAGAGAATGAGGAGGATAAGGTGCTATCTAAAATCCTCTTGTAGATAGTGGGAGGAGTTGGTGTTGTATCCTTTCTAGATTGAGAAAGAGATAGAGGGAAAGAGATGTTCCCACCTTAACCTTTTTTCCTTACTTCTTCTTCACTATGATATGTGACAATACCTCTTGGTCATTAGCAACATCTAAATATAGCTCATCATCATGATCTGTTTCATGAGCATAGTTTATATTAGGGTAGGTCTAATATCATGCAAAATGAGATATAATTATCCACTTACAATCTCAATATAATATCTTTCCTCTCCCTAGGGTGAAGGAGTCCCGCTTAGCTATCATCTTATAGAGGGGAGGGAATGCCTTATATAAATAATTCTTAATAGTAATTGGGAGCAATGTCCATGTTTTATATTGGTATATTATATAAAAGCTAAAGATACCCTTGACCAATTTTTAGGTGGTATCCTTCCCTTTTAAATGATTTATAATGAAATATGACAAGTGAAGGAGTTGATTTAGTAAACCTATAATTTAGATCATGGTTTCTTCTCTATAGTACCAATAATCCTTGATGGTGGTGATGGATACATGAATTACTTATGAAATATGAGGCATTGGGGTCTCATTGATCACTTTTTAGACCACTATATATAATTTATCATATGTGGTTCTAGTATTGGTGGCTATATAGGTTTTATAATACTACATGGACTATTGAGACCTCGATAACCCATGAAATAAAAGCTAAAGTTTTGAAGGACAACATATTGTAGACTATATCCACAAGGTATCTCATCATATTGAAATTATATTTGGACCAAGAATCTATGATGACATTGACCAAATTAAATTTTATTAGTAATCTCATGTCTAAAACTTCAAAAATTTTGAGGATCATATAGAGGAGGGGCACCCATAGCTCATAAATGTGTAAGTAGTCATGGGCCCTAAATAATTAGTTCAATAGAATCATACCTACCTAAACTTATTACCAAATGGTATGGATGATGTATGAATTTATGTCCTCATTTTTGACCCATTTATAATCTAAGTTCTCATCCTAATCTCATAGGATGTTGTATATTTTGAAGGTATATATCTAGGTCTTCACCACTGTAGCATCATAAGAGAAGGTGAAATATGGGAGGGAGTAATATGCCTTGTATAAATTTATATAGATATAATTATTTTTTTCTAAGAATTGAGAAATCACACATGTTCATGGACCCATTCCTACACTTGGAAGGTGGTGAGAAGGAGGTGTTGAGGTCAACATAGCCCCATTCCTAAAAATGGGGACCCTTGTTTCAAATTGTGTAAATTTGTGCTTTAAATTGAAAATTCATTTAATCAAAGTAACATTAGTGTGTTTTTTACATTATATTTATTTGAAGATCATCCACACCATAGTTAGATTGGCATATTTACACATTATTCCAATTTGATCTTATCTAAATTTGTTAACATTAGATCTCTATGTTTCAAGTTATAGGATTAATGGAATCCATATGAAATGGACAATGTCTAGGGTTTCATGATTTAATGTTAATATAATATTTTTATAGCCTTTGGTATATTAAAATTAAATTGAATTCATGTTTAATAATTTTATAACCTTGAATCTTATTACCATATATTGAGTCCTTTTAAATCAAATTCAAAGTTGGTGGAAATAGTTTATGCAGAAATGCTTTATATTGCCATGGAATTAGTCTAATTTTTATCCTAAGGCTTAGTCATTTTTATTAACATGATGAAACCTTAGTCAAAAAAATTTTTAGGCTTGGTACCTTTATGTCCCATGTCCCCTTGGTCTATTTTATTATTATCATGGTCTTACTCATTTTCATGGTCTACTTTATTATGTTTTAAGACTTAAATTAAAAATTTTACCCAAGGTCTTATCATTTTTATCAACAAAAATAAAACCTTGGTCCAAATATTTAGCCCGAAGTTTCATACTTACCCGAGCCTAACTTAATATTTTTATTGACTATAGGATTAATGGTATGCATTTTTGTAGGTAATGTTAATCTAATGACACAAGATAAATTCAATGAGTCAAGAACCTTGATCGATGATGCACATTCACTTGGATGAGTTAATCCAATGACATGTGATTAAAGTTGAAAAGTCAAACCCTAAGCCCAATTTAAAGCCTAATCATCTCCCTGAAGATTGATGGTACATGGCTCAACATACACTTTTTGATTGACGGTGCATAATAAGTCAAAGCTTCAATAGATCCTCTGATAAGTGATAAAGTGCCAAGTGTCACAATTTTGACTAAGGAATAGTGAATGACCAATGGAATTTAACCCCTTAGATCAAGATCTGATGGAGCACATTGATTCAACCAAATAAGATCTAGCAGTGCATCATGAAGGTTAAGAATTAAAAAATTGCTTTGATAAAATGAGTAAATGACAAGTGGAATAATTATGGGCCAAAAATTAAAGATTAAGCATTTTTTAAATATTGATGGTATGCAGATGAGTGACACATTCCAATCAACTATTCGTGGAGTAGAGGACATGATCCAATCAATCAAGATTGACAGAGCACATTAAACCAAGCAAAGATGATCGAATGGTATGAAATAAATGTTGAGATTTTAAAAAAGATCAATAAAAATGTGGAAGTGACAAGTGTTACAACCACAAGGAATATGAAAAAGTAGCCAATGGAATTCAATCCATCAAATTGAGATCAATGACCCATGTTGATCCATGGAAGATAATATAATGGAGAAAAATAAAAGTAAGTTTCAAGGGGCAATGGTTACATTTCAAATTAATAAATAAGAATGACATGGTATTTCCATATTGACATGACATTTTGGATTCTTGAACTAGTGAAGATAAAAAATATGAACACACATGTCTTAGACTTAATCTAGTTAGTGAATATGAAAATGAGGATCCTAGAATAGAATAAGAGAAGGCTATAATTATAGAGGCATATAAAAGGTCAATCAAGTTGCCACAATATATATATTTTGATTTAAATACCCTCTAATTCCTTTCAAAGAAATATCCTATTCTACAAAGGCATGGGAATCATGTAACACATAGTCATGTTAGGCTAGTCATATTTAAACAAGGTCATGAGTTTTATTAGCATTGGTAAAGATATACATGTCTATGACAATTATCCAATTTCTTGTTGACAAGGAATGACCAAAATACCTCATGAAAGGTCTATATAAATAAGTATTATCCATTTTAAAAGGGAGGGGGGAGTTCTTAGAGCCAAAATTACTTTGTAAATTTGGAACAAACATTATAATAAAGGAATTCTATAAAGTTTTTCCAATATTTTTTTGTGTGTTTACCATCATGGGTACTTCCTTAGTTATATGGTTTGATATTCATATTTGAATTATTTTTATGGATCCTAGATATGCACATGTTAATGCAAAGTTATCAATTTGTGCTTATGTTGGGTTGATTGAAAGATATTAGGTTCATTTCATTCTCTTTTGCTTCTCTTGAAGATGTGTAATAGTTATTTTCCTATGAAAGTAAACATTTAAAGTGAACCTTATTTCTTATTTGTATTACCTTTATTTAGATATTTGCCTGATATACAGTAGGATCTATGCCTATTCAATTTCATGATATATATTGGCTTAGTGCATGTATTGATGAAATCTAAACTCTATCATAATATCTAGATTGAAGACCAAAAACACCTTATTTCTACCCTACCCTATCTTTTGATCCTTTTTGATCAGATCATTTTAGTTTAGCTTGTTATTGTAAATATCCATGTTAGCTCAGGGTTTAGACTTTAGATTTTATACATTATTCATTAAACTTAATTCAAAATACTTTCATCTTCATATATTTTTAGGACTCTGGTTACTCCCGACAACCATTTACATGTTCATTTTGTGCAATAGATATTTAGATTAGCCATTCCATAGATCTCTAGAAGATCACAACCAATAACTCATGTAATGGATTCTTTAGATCCAAAAATGAGAAGTGTTTCTTAGAAACTATATGAACCTATTGATACATTTAAGTGCATAAACATGGGAAATTTTGGTGCTATAAGGAGGGCCTCAAATAAATCTCTATGAATTTGAAGTATCTTTGCTAATTTTAGTGAATTGTGTTCAAAGATTGATGTATTATTTGTATATTTGTGTTTATTTTAGTATATTTATGTAAAGATCATGGATCTTAATGGTTTAAGACTAGTATTTGTGCTTATTTAGACAAATATAGATATTCTTTGGAGAGACATGATAAATTATGGTAAGGATAGCTTAAGCTTTGTAAATCCAAGTTTGAGGTTAGTAATAGTTATTTTTTTCAAATATTGATAGATCCTTTGCAATTTTGAGTTTATATGACCTTGAATGTGTAAATATCATTCATATTTACATGTTTGGACACATATTTATCTAATTTAGTTAAATATTGATGTCTTTTACTGTTATTTATATACATTTGTGAATAAATTGCTTAATGTTCAAGTTTGATCACTGTACTTTATAAATATAAGAGTTACACATTATATTTCAAACATGGTTAAAATATTTCAAGCTAAAATTTCCATAAGTAAGATCCTCATCAAGGTATGGCATGGTTAGGTAGATATTCTATCAATGTGCCTGGTCAAGTACATGATTTGTCTCAAAATCTTGAAAGGTATTTGCCTTCCTTTAGTCCTACTGGTGTTATGACTATTGAATAACATATCAAGTGCTTTAAAGCTATCGTAGGATTGCTAAATGTTATTAATGAAGATGTTTCTTGTAGATTGTTTTCTTTTACTCTTAGAGATGAGGCATATGATTGGTTTCTTAATCTTCCTAAAGATTTCATTTTTATATGGAATGATTTCAATAATGATTTCATTAATCGATTTGGAAATATCATAAGTCCATATGTCCTTTATCAACAATTCATTATTGTAAAAAAGGATTCAAATAAAACCATTAGATATTTTAATTCTATATTTAAATAGATGTTGAACATAATCATATCTCCCTATAGACATATTGAGGCTTTAGCTTTATATGTTTAAAAGGATGATTTAGATCCATTAACTTCTATGTTTTTAAAAAGATTTCTTAGAGTCATTAATACATTAGCTTTAGCCTATGCTAAAGTTGTGGTAATTAATGAACAAATACAACCCCATTTTAAGATGGCATATGTCATTCCAAATATCAATCCTAATTTTCTTATGCTAAGTGTGATGCATGATGCTAATAAGAACATGCTTACTTTAAACTAAAATCTAGTTTTAAACTAATTACCTTTGAGTCATGTTCATCCTAGTTAAAACCTAGGATTCCTAAATAACATTTCAAGTGGATCTCATCCACAAGATCAAAGATATATGGTGTCAAAAATTTGTAGTATTCCTCAAGTTCACAATTAATAGGCACCTAAAAGTGAAAAGGACTCCATATTAAAAATGGTTCAAAAACTGAGCATTGATTTTCTTGAGACACAAAAGCAATTAGGTAACAATGGAGAAGGTTTTACTAGAAATTATTCTATTTAGGGGTTCAATAGACCCATATCTAGGTTTCAAAATAGTAACAAAAACTATAACAATGATAAATCTAAAATTATTAATGTGCTTGACATAAACACTTATGATGTGCCTTTGGCTAATTATTACAGGGTTCATAATAATGTTACATGGTCAAATAGTTCTTATGAGACATCTACATCTTTTGAAACAACTCTTATAATAGAGACCTATGATTTGCCATATCAAGATGAAAATGAATTTAAAGATACTTTAGAGGAGGGATATACTATACCAATCATGGATGAAGATCCTATCCTTTTGAAGCAATAGAATAAGTTGAAGTTGAGATGAATGGAGTTCCTAAAGATGTCATTGAGAAACTTACAGGCAAAGAAGATGAAGATGAAGTAAATGAAATAGATAAAGAACTTTCATATTATTACATAAAATGGTCTTAAAAATGTGATCAACATGTTTCAAATGGAAATATTCTAAATGAATCTCATATCCTTTTTGTTGATCATGACGAAGAAACCTTTTGGGATGACTTGGAGATTTTTTGTGCAAAGATTGATATTCCATTCCCACTTCATGTGGATATTGAGGAATGTGTTATAAAAAGTACTATTTTATCTATTATTCAAGAAATAAATAATATTTTGAATATCCCAAAATAATATGATCTAGAGTCAAATGAAGACATAAATCCAAGCATACCAACTAATTTTATGATACAAACATGGAAGGAGAATGAGATAAGACATGAACAATCTTTGAATGAAGCATAAATAGCTTTTTTATGTAAAAAATAAGAATTTGGGAAGAATATGATTAGATCTTAGATCCATATCTTCAATCCATGCACTTTAAAATGGAGGTGGGAAGCCAAGCTGCATCATATAGAAGACAAAAGCATACAAGTGCTCCTATCCACAAGAATTGACCATTAGATGGAAGAAATCATGTTTCAAGGTTTTTTAGTAGACTAAATAAATTTCCATTTGATCCTAGAGGTAAGTTCTTTGTGAAGTTAGTGTAGGGATTTAGATTAGTCTCTTTCTTATTTATTTCCTTCATGTGCCTTATTTGTAAATAGTGTTTATAAATATTTGTTTCCTTGCTATTTATTTGTTTGGTGTGTTTGCTTTGTTTGATGTGTTGCTTCTAAATAAGTCCTTTTTGATAGACCTCAACTCAAGTTCACCTAAATTCTCAGGAACTTCATAGTTTAGGAATGCAGGTATATCTTTTAAACATTGGTTAATCATGGATTTTGGAGATTTGAACTTGATGTTATGATTTGGAGAAATTGGTAAAGATTTATATCTAAATTAATTCTTATTTAAAATCTTAAACCTTATTCTGATGTAAATTTGATTTTAATAAGGATTGCACATGCTTGATTAAAGTTTGAATTATTGAAACATAGTAATGTTTGAACCTAATAAAAATTATTGCCTAAGACAAAGTTTGTAACCAAGGATGATTGTCTGAAGTTCAAATACTTAATCAAAACCCAAAACTTGACTACCCTAGTTCCCAACCTTTGCTGAAAAGTCAAAATGACTTGAAAAACACAAAAATAATAACTTTATTACAAAATTTAAGATATTTCTAAGTAAAATTGATTCTGGTAAACTTTATTGGGGATATAGATGCCTATATGTTAGTGGAGTAAGGCCTTGGGTGGAGGAAAAGGTATCTCTATCGGGGCTATGGATTCATGGATGGTAACAAATCAATGCCCAAGCCTTCTTTATAGAAATCATGGTTCTTAATTAACATCTAAATATGATATAAATTAGTATGGTCAAGGTCATGAATCTAGAAGTTGTTCCCTAAATCCCATGGCAAACAATAAGAGGAATCAAAGCACACACAAAATATGGATGAGTTTTAATGTTTGGGCCTAATTCTACATATGTAAGACTTATTTTAATTATGAGTTGATCTTAATAATGGTACTTGATCATATAGGATGATTTGTTTGGTTATTAATTTAAACCAAGAGTATCTGAATTCTAACATATTGATATGTTTCCCCCAAAAGACACCATTTGTTGAGGTCAACATACCCCCATTCTTAAAAATGGGAACCCTTATTTAAAATTATGCAAATTTGTGCTTTAAATTAAAAATTCATCTGATCAGAGTACCATTAGAGTGTTTTTTACATTATCTTTATTTGAAGATCATCCACACCATGGTTAGATTGGCATATTTAAACATGATTCTAGTTTGATCTTGTTTAAATTTTCTAACATTGGATCATTGTGTTTTAAGTTATAGGATTAATGGAGTCCATCTAAAATGGATATTATCTAGGGTTTAATGATCTAATGTTAATCTAATATTTTAATATCCTTGGTCTATTGAAAATCAAATTTAATTCATGTTTAAGCATTTTTAGAACCCTAATTCCTATTACCCTATCTCAAGTCCTTTTGAATCAAATTCAAAGTTGGCAGGAATAGTTTACATGAGAATTATTTATATTTCCAAGGACTTAGTCTAATTTTTATCCAAAGGCTTAGTCATGTTTATTAACATGACCAAACCTTACTCTGAAAAAATTTTAGGCTTAGTCCCTTTATGTCCCATGTCCCCTTGGTCCATTTTATTATTAGTGTGGTATTACTTATTCACAAGATCTAATTCATTATGTTTTAAGACTTAGATTAAAATTTTAACCGAAGGTCTTATCATGTTTATTGACATAAATAAAACCTTGGTTCAAAACTTTAACCCTAAGTTTTATACTTATCCAAGCCTAACTTAATATTTTTATTGATTATAGGATTAACAGTACATATTTACTCAAGAAAATTTAATATAATGATGTGAGATAAATTCAATGAGTCAAGAACCTTGATCAATGATGTGTATTCACTTAGATGAGTTGATCCAATGGTGTGTGATCAAAGCTTAAAATTCAAGCCCCAGCCCCAAGTTAAATCTTAACCATCTCACCAAAGATCAATGGTATGTGTCTTAGCATACACTTTTTGATTGAGGGTGCATCATAAGTCAAAGATTTAATAGATCCCTAAATAAGTGAGAAGATGCTAAGTGTTAAAATTTTGAAAAAATAATAGTGAATAGATAATGGCATTCAACCCCTCTGATAAAGATCTGATGGAGCATGTTGATTCAACAAAATAAGATTTAATGGTGCATCATGAAGGTTAAAAAGTCAAAAAGTCCTTTGAGAAAATGAAAAAATGACAAATGGCATAACTATAGGCCACAAATTAAAGATCGAGCATATTTCAAAGATTGATGGTACATAGATGAGCATACACATTTTGATAAATGGTCCACAGAGTAGAGGATATGATCTAATCGATCAAGATTGATTGAGTACATTCAACTAGACAAAGATGATCTAATGGTATGAGATCAACATTGACATTTCAAAAAATATCAAGACAAATGTAGAAGTGAAAAGTGTCATAATGTAAAGAATATGACAAAGTGGCCAATGGTATTCAATCCTTTCGATCGAGATCAACAACCCACATTAATCTATGCAAGAATATATAATAGACCAAAATAAAAGGAAGTTTCAAGGGGAAATGATCACATTTAAAATTAATAAACAAGAATGACATGGCATTGCCACATTGACATGACATGTTGGATTCCTGAACTAGTGAAGATAAAAAATGTGAACACACATGTCTTAGACTTAATCTTTTTAGTGAATATGAAAATGAGGATCCTAAAATAAAACAAGAGAAGGTTGAAATTATAGAGGCATCTCAAAAGTCAATTAAGTTAACACATTATATTATTTTGAGTTAAAGACCATGTAAATCTTTTCAAAGGAATATCTTATTCTAAAAGGGCATGGGCAACGTGAAACACCTAGTCATGTTAGGTTAGTCATAGTTAAACAAGTTTATGAGTTATATTAGAATTAGTAAAGAGATACATGTATATAATACTTTTCCAATTGCATGTTGACAAAGAATGACTGACATACCTCATGAAGGTCTATATAAAGAAGTGTTTTCCATTTTAAAAGGGAGGAAGGAACTCTTAGAGACAAAATTAATTTGTAAACCTAAAGAAAGCAATATAAGCAAGGAATTCTACAAAGTTTGTCCAATATTTATCTATGTATTTTCCATCATGGCTAGTTCCTTGGTTATCTAGTTTGATATTTAGATTTGAATTATTTTTATGGATCTTATATGTGCACATGTTAATGTAGAGTTATCAATTTATGCTTATGTTGGGTTAATTAAAAGATATCAGGTTCATTTTTTTCTCTTTTGCTTCTCTTGAAGATGTTAAGAAGTTATTTTATTATGGAATTAAACCTTTAAAGTGAACTTGATTTCTTATTTACATTACCTTTACTTAGACATTTTCCTGATATATAATAAGATCTATGCCTATGGAATTTCATGCTATATATTAGTTTAGTGCATATCTTGATGTAATTTAAGATCTATCATAATGTATGAATTGAAGACAAAAACCACCTTATTTTTTCCCTACTCTTCCTTTTACTCCTTTTTAATTAGATCACTTTAATTTATCTTGTCATTGTAAATATCCATGTTAGCTTAGTGTTTATACTTTAGGTTTTGGACATCATTCATTGGACTTAGTTTAGGTTAATTTCATCTTCACAAATTTTTAAGACCATGGTTACTTGTAACAACCATTTACATGTTCACTTTGTGAAACAGTCATTTAATTTGGCCGACTCTCCACCATAGATCTCAAGAAGGTCACAACCAACAACTTATCCAATGGATTATTCAGATATATAAATGAGAATTGTTTCTTAAATACTATATGAACTTTTTGATATGTTTTAGTGTATCAACAAGAGGTTTAAAAAAAAATTAACACATGGAAATGCCTCTAGCTTGGATGCAGCCATATGAAGCATGCACTATTTATAGCCTTAAAGGGAATCCTCAAATTCTACTTATTGGTCATCAACAGATCATGGGTTTATGGGCACATGATTGACTACTTTGAACATGTAATTATTTTTCTTTATTTTGGTCATGGCAACTAGGAATAGGGTCACCTTGTACTTAGACTTAGATTTTATGTACAAAAAAGATGCATCTATTATATCAAGATGGAGGGGAAAGAGGAAGGTTCTCAACATAGGAGGTACTAAACATAGGGGTACTCAGAGAGAATTAAAATTCTAAGATTTGGAGTGCTCTCAAAGGTATTTAGTGGTAAATTTTAGTGGTCTTTCCTTAAGATTTTATAAATTCATGTATATAGCCTCCTATATTAATGGTGTTTAACATCCCACCTGATAAAAATTCAAATTAGAGTTGGTGGTTGGATCCCCTCACTTTATTGATAAATCAAGAGTTAAATTCAGATCCTACAATCCTCTACCACAAATTAGATTTATCAATTGTAATGGGATGTTTTAAAATCATCTAATTAGGTCTACCTTTCTATATTTATTAATACCTAATGCAAATTAGGCACACAATCTCATCTATTATAGGCTTCCTATTTAACTCCCACTTTATGCTACATGTCAAATGATCATTGACCCCCCATGTTAATGGTCAACACCTTTACATGGATACATACTTCATGGCATACAATTAGTAAGGGTGAGGTGTCATTCAAAGACATGCAGTTCAATCTAATTGGTACTCAAGATTAATCCATACCCCATTATTTATCTTTTAGAGATTTATGTGGCCACCTATTCATCTACCTTACTATGCAACATGGTTCCTTATAATAATGATAAGTTTTTAAAATTTATAACAAGTCTAGGGAATGGATTCTCTAATAAATCAATGATGTGGCACATTATGATTAGGTTAGGGTCTCCCAAGATCTAACATTCTGATAGCTCCAAGGATTAGCTACTCTGACAACTCACTAATGTGACACCTTCTAATTAGGACATGTTATCCTAGTCTCTAAGATTTATAATAGGTCTATAGACTAGTCATTCTGATAACTCAGTGGCATATCACTTTCTAATTAGGCTAGGCTCTATTGGGATCTAACATATTTGATAGGTCTGGGGATTGGCTACTCTAATAACTTGACAACATGGCACTTTATATTTAAGTTAGGTTATCATAGGATTTGACATCTCTAATAGGTCTAAAGACTGGCCACTTTGATAACTCACTGACATGGCACCTTCTAATTAGGATAGGCTCTCTTAGGTCTAACATATCTGATAGGTTTGAGGAATGGAAACTTAACAAATTGAAAACATGGTACCTTATAATTAGGCTAAATTCTCCCAGGTTCTAGCATCTCTAACAAGGCTAGGGACTAGCCACTCTGATAACTCAGTGACATGGAATAGTTTGATTAGGCTAGGCTATAATAGGTCTAGGGACTCGTTGATCTAATAAACTGGTAATATGGAACCTTTTGATTAGTCCATTTTCCCTTATAAAGCTCACAAAAATATTAAGATGTGAAAAAATACGTAATAAATTTAATAATTACTCATCTATTGCTAAGATTTTAATTTTCCACCAAGGGAAATGTGTATGTTACTCTGGGAAAGGAACATAACTTTAAGAACTTCCTTTGAAATTAGACCTTAAATGTTATCATAGAAGATGAAAAGATTAAAAGAAAGGACCCTAGATTTTAGGTTCATGAGTTTTTTATAAGGTTCCCCCATTTTGAGGAAAAGGGGGCATGTTGGCCATAATGAATGGAAACTTCCATGAGGAAAGTGATGACAAGAACTTAGAACCCCACTAGTTTAATTTTCTCTCCTTGCACATAATAGATATTATAAGATGGATATTCATACATAAAATAAAATATAAGAGACTAAAGTATCATAATAGAAAGTGGCATACTGAGAATTCGCCTTATAGATGGCCACTAGTGTGTGTAAAAAGTGATTTTTCATTTTTCATTCAATTTTGGATTTTATTTGAAAAATAGAGGCTGGACTAGATATCAAGATCCATATGAGGCTTTGATGGCTTAATATCTTAGAGGAGAGATGGTTGGGGAATTTATCTACTACTATGTAATCATCCATATCCCTAATAGAGATAATTATGGTTATGTTCATAGCCTTGATCCACTACCAACCCAACCATAAAGACTATGGTAGAGATTACTTGTATAACACTTTCGAACAAGACTCATAATTTAGGTTTTAGATGCTTTTATTATATTTTTCCAAGATTCTCTATGAAAATATTATATCATTTGGTCCATTAAGGGTTTGTAATCAAGCCAAGCGTGAATGGATGATGAGGAAGCTTTAAATATCCATCTAGTCTTTGATTTTCTTAGATAATCTAGTATTTTATTGAGACATTATACTAAGAGCATCTTGGTGGATATATTAGGATGTGGGTTG
Organism: Torreya grandis; assembly: GCA_037957365.1. Lineage (NCBI taxonomy): Eukaryota > Viridiplantae > Streptophyta > Pinopsida > Cupressales > Taxaceae > Torreya > Torreya grandis. Next base: position 3,053,112 of record JARHVA010001708.1, on the reverse strand, counting down.
TTATAAATCCACATGTTTCTCTTAGAATCATTGGAATCTCAAATCTAAAATGTCAAAAGTTTTAATTACCATCATTGGCTTTCTTGGATTGAAGGTTTCAACTTGGGTCTTCTTACTTGTCAAAAATCATTTTGGGATTCAACCATAACTTAGATCAGTTACTAATAAGGTCAAGTGTTAGAGGAACACTACAAAAAAAATTATGAACCAAAGGGACAAAACACAAAATAAAATAAAACACATAATTTAAAAAAATCTATATAATATATGCTTTACCATCATTGCTCGAATTACTCAAAAACTATGTTGGAGGGGACAAATGAGAAATAGTACTTTAGGAACTACCCAGTTAATATAAGTGAAAGCTCATTTCCCTCAAGATATTTAAGATACAAAGCATCCTGGTCCATGATTTAAACTCTTTGATATGGGCCAATCTAGAGGGGATCAAATTTTTAATGTTGGCCTTTCTTCTCATAAGTCTTGTCCCACATTAAGACTAGGTCAAAGATTATGAAGGTATTGATCATTTATCTTTTATCAAACCACCTTTTGATAGTATTTTAGTGTTTAATAAATCTCAACATAGCTTCATCTTAATCTTCCTCTAACTAAATTAGGTTTAGGATTATGGAATCGACCTTACCATCCAGTTCTATAGATTGTTGTATGAACTTATAAGTTGGCAGTCTAAGTGTGACCAACATGATTAGCTCCTATCCATAAAATAGAAGGAAAGGAGAGTTTTTGAGGGATTTTTTATACCTAGTGTAGTTTGACCATATGTAAAAATGAATTCCATTAATGGAACTTTTCTCTAGATAATATCTTGATTGCATCTATCAAATTATTATTAGTGGACTCTACCAATCCATTCCCTTGTGGGTAGTGATTGGATTAGAACCTTAGTGTGATTCCATTATCATAGGATCATTATATGAAATCTTCAAATTGAAAGGTAGAACCATTATCAAATACTAAAGAGATAGCGACCCTAAAATGAGTGGTTATGTTGTTTTCTAAGAACTTTATGACTTTAGAAGTAGTGATTCTTTTAGTTACAACTACCTCAGACCACCTCATGTAATAGTTTGTGTATGTAATAATAAACTTATGACTAGTTGATGAACTAAGGTTGATGACCCCCATTAAATTTATCCCCCATTTTGAAAATGATTTAGAATCCATGATATGTTGCAGTGGCATTGTTACACATGTTTATGTTTTAACAAAGATCTAACATTGATGGCAAATACAAACATGAGAGTCGATATCTTTGAACAATGTGGATCATTACTATCTCACCCAAAGAAATTTTTGGGACATGACATTTAATATAGGGTGGTTAGCTCTTCATTTTTGATGGAAAATTATTATTATTTCTTTGGCATCTTCTTGTGATATGCACCAAATTTAGATTATCTCATGGTTTCTTCTAAAGAGAACTCCTTTATTTAGCATATCTTATGTTGCATTCAATTGAAGGGCCCTTTTTTGTACATGTTTGAGTCTCAAAGGTGAATTTACATAGAGCAATAAGTGCATGACTAGGGCATACCAATCAGATTGTAGTACCTTATTTTGGTCTACTTGGTGTACTATAATCCTCAGGTCTATCTTTGTTATTAGATAAGTAAGGCTTTGTCCTCTACCTAGTTTGGATAACTTGATTTCCAACTCATACTCTTGTAACTTTTTTATCCATCAACCTCTTATTTCACCCAACTCATTCTTCCCTAACATATTTTTTATATCTAGGTTAGGGATAATTATGTGTACTTTATTCTAGAGGATATAATGTTTTAATTTCTTCACTACCTTGACTAGGGTGTAGGTGTGATTGTTTAGGGTAGAATATCTAATATCAACATACTTAATGTTAGTTCTCATAAAATAAATAGAGTTTTATTCTCCATCTAATTTTTGGGTGAGGAAAGCAACAAGGGTGTGATCTAAAGCAAAGGGGTAGATACATAAATATTGCATATAGTTTGGGTTTATGAGAACAAAGTATTGCATAATAGAGTCTTTAATATCATAAAAATCCTTATTTGATTTCAAATTCCATTCCAATTTTTCATCCTATTTCAACATTGTATTCAAGAGTTTTAATATCATTAAATATAGAAATAAATTTACGCACAAAGTTAATTTTCCCAAAGAAAGACTTCAATTCCTTCTTATTTTTAAGTAAAGGTAGTTTGGAAATTACATCTACCCTTTTGAGTTCACTATCAATACCTTATTTTACGATAATACAATTGATAATTTTACCTTTGATGACACCAAACATGATCTTAGTTTGGTTTAGGAAAATTCCATACATTTTACATCTTTCAAACATCCTTTCCAAGTGGCACACATGATCTGACATGTATTTCAAAAACATGGTTAGGTCATCCATATATATTATTATACATTTACCTATCAGTCCCTTAAAATCAAATTTCATTTCCCTTTATAAAGTTTCACATGCATTGATCAACTTGAAGGGCATTCATTATTATAAAATGTGCCCCACTTGGTGGTGAAATCATTCTTAGTCATGTCTTAAGGGTTGAATAAGACATGGTTGTATTTAGAGAAGCCATCCAAAAAAGACATCATTTGAGATCCACTCACCATTTGGATCACCTAGATGAGGAAGGATAATAGGTAATTATCTTTATTTGAGGCTTAGTTTATGTCCTATAAGTACACACATAGGTAGATTTATCCATTCTTATTTTACATAGGGACTAGGTTGGCCACCTAGGTGGAGTGGTAGATTGGGAAAATTATCCTTGTAGAAAGTAGCTTATGAAATTTATTGTGTATCAAGGGATTTAAGGTTGGGTTTACCATTCTCTATCTTTTCCTAAATCAATTTTGGCTAGGTTTTAGGGGGATATTGTGATTTATTACCCTTGTATTGAACACCTTAAGGTCCCCATAGGCCCAAGAAATCATGTATTTATATCTCAAAAGTAACATTCACAATTGTTCCAATTTGTGGTCTATCTAATCAAGACCCAAATTAACTATTTAAAGATTTTTTTTCAAGCTAAGGTTGATGAGTTAACACTTTTGGTCCTCAAACTTTGGATTTTTCTCTTAGAAGGTGAGTTTTAAATCATCAAATTCTCTATATAATAAGATCATCCCCTTCAGGATCTATTCTCATGAATATTCAAGACCCCATATTTATCCATCTCATTCCCAAGGTTGTCTTTGCATTTCCCATCTATAACTTGGGTTTGGAATATCCATTTATTATTAAGAAATTGAATGATCTTCTAGTCATCCTCAAAGACATGAAATTTTGTCACATTGTCTAGGATAGAGGGACATGGGATGAGTTCCAAAGAGAACTCTTGTAACTTAGTGTCATCCAAGAGAGTTAGGTTTGCTTCCATAGATGATAGTGATTTGGATAATTGGTTTTACTCCTAAGGGATAGGGATGATATTAAATGCATTAATTTTTTTAATTAGGTCCCAAACCTTATGCTCATACCTTCTAAGGTATGATATCTTGGATTGAAATTTAGTCTTAATCTAGTTGACTACCAACTTAAAGTATCTAAATACTCTTAGTTTGCTTGTATTATATTTTAAGGAAAATTAAAATCCTAATATTAGAGCTTCATAATCTACCATGTTATTTATGTAGGGAAACTACAACCTTTATGATGTTAAATGTTTTATTCCCAATGGATCTAAAGTAGAACATTGTCCACATTACCTTGTTTGCAATGAGTTCCATATATATAAAGAGACCATAGGTTGAACAAGTTTGGGATGCAACTAATTTTATCTTTAGGTGGATTTATACTCAACGTGTAGATGCCTAGGTCTCAGGAAACTAAGTTTATCTTCTCATTAATGGAATTGTTCTTGATTATCATGTGTTTCATGTGGGGTTATTTTTATAATTTGGCTAGATAGTCCTATCTATGACAAACATATATGGGAGAAATCTATGGCCATATACCCATTCAGGGCTTTGGACCAATCTCTACTAAGGAACATGATATAAGATTTGGGGATCTCCACTACTTGAATGTTTATGAATGGTTAAATCCTAGGCTTAGACTCAAACTAGGGGTGGATATTGATCAGTTCACCTATTACTTTTACTTCTAACTTGTCTAGTTGGACCACTACCTTATTTGAATTTATGAGGACCTACTTGAGCTTCTCACATTTGCCTGCTAGCAACACATTGGCTAAGAATCTTGAATATACTAAGTAGATATGTATACTATATTTGAATAATTAGATGGCTAAGAGGAAAGGGGGTACCTCCATATTATTGTTGTAAATGATCACAATGGTGTGTGTTACCCTTGGTTTTAGCTAGGTTTATTGGGTTAACTTTATATTCAAGGATTTTGGTAGAATATCTTTTTGCTCTATGATTTGAGAAAGATCATCAAGGGTAATGTTGGCCTTGATATTTTCATATCTTATACTATTTTATATCCCCATTTAATTTGGACTAGTGGGGTTTCCATAGGTTCCTTATGTTATTAAAGTCTTGGAGGTAGGGTATCATTCCTAACATTTTGGTCTAGTGTGTTTACACCATTACTAGGGGGAGTCAAAGTAGTAAGGGGATATTGTTGTTGCATATTATTGAGGGCACATTTACTCCTCTATAATAATTTAAATGCTTGTACCTCACTAATATCCTCCAATGGCTCATTTTATTCTTGTATAGGGAAATCCATGGTCTCTAACACCATAATAGTACTATGATCTTTACCCAAGTTGGAGGATTCATGATGATTAGGGACCACCTTATATTATTCCATTTAATTTTGGAAGCTATCAAAATAATAACTCAATGCAATATAATTTCCCATGGGATACCATTTTATGCACTTGATACTAGTTAGGTAAGGCTATCTCGAACATATTGATTTTGGACATCGTATTGGGTGGTTATGAGGATTGTTATAATTCATGCTTGGTCTTTGATATATGAATTTGTTTTTTAAATTTATGCATTAGAGTTATTCACCTACCTCTATAGCCTAAGGAAGTCATTACTAAGTTTTTGTGCCATCCATTAAATGACATATAACTCATTCTTAGTGGACTCTTGAGGTATGGTTTGGTTATTGTTAGTTGTGACCAACATTACCTAGTATTGAATATGAGGGGTTGGTTCATGTCCCCCAAGGAAACCTAGTTATTGGTTTGAAGTGAGATGAATTAGTAGTAGTTGATGCATTAAAATTTTTAGTTGAAGTATTAGGCATTCTAATTGACATTGGGGAAAATGGTCAATATGGGCATTTGTGGTATCACATTGGGAGTGGGGGTCATCATATGGCCTTGAGGGTTCAATTACCTATCTAAATTTATGGCCCCTACATAATCTAAGGATAGGTTTATGATGGTTGTGTGATTCCTTAGAAATATCATTATCTAAGGGTCTAATGCATTCTTGTATATTTTAAGTGTTAGCCAAGAACTAGGTTGATAAAGGATGGTGACCTATTGTACATATTTTGAAACCTAACATTGAAGTTATTAATATAATCATTGGGATCCATTTTGATATAAGAAAACTATGGATATAGGCAAATAGGGTCTATCACTAGCCTAAATTGGGCAAGGAAAGTAGTGTTCAAATGGTCCCAACTCAAGATAAAGTGTTCAAGAAGGTTGAGGAACCAATCATTTATTGAGTTCATTAGCATGAAGGTGAAAAGTCTACACATGATACCCTTTCAATCTACATTTAAAAGCATTAGGGTAGTTTTATAGGAAGTTATGTTCTGTTCTATAGTTCATCCTATGCCTAGGGTGAAATGGGGAAGATATCTCTCATGGGAAACTACCAAGATGTTAATGGAAAACCCAACTAACTAGGCCATCTTAGGATACACATTTGGGAGAAGTTTTGGGGACAAAATAATTGGAATCATGGTAAGTTTAGGTTGGTTGATCTTGGGTTTTTTATGGTAAAATAGGGGGAAATTACCAATAAACCATAGTGGGACCTAGCCCTGGTAATAGGTTAACTAGTCTCTAGGATGCTTTAAAACTAAATAGTGGTTATTATGCCATATTCAATGGACATAATCTTGACACACTCATAAAAGTTATGACAATCTTGAAATATTTTGATCATCTCTCATTCTAGTGCCAACTATTGTTTTCTCTAGGATATTAGTTCATGAAATACCCATGAGATTGGTTATTCCCTAAAAAAATTCATCCTCCATTTCAAGAGTAATTTTGGGATTAGGCTAGGGCATAACTGCTAGTATTTGAATTCATAAAATGGATTCTATGTGAATAGTATCTAAGAGATGTAACATCACCACTAAAATTTCAATATAAATTTCTTACACAAAAATCTAATTATGAAAGGTTATTATGTGAGCTCGTGTATTATGTTTCTTTATTTATAAATACAATAGGAGAGGGTAGTTAAATCTCACAAAACAAACACAAAATGAAAAGGGAAATTAAGGAATAAAAGGGAACATCTAGGTCTAAAATTAACTAAATTCATTGATCATCGAACCAGGTGACCTTGCTATATTTATGCCATTATAGACTGAGTTTCACTAAAGTTATACTTTGAAGAACACAGTGGGAAGAGTATGAGGAAATAGGGAGTATGCCTCAAATATGATCCCTCACTAAATATGATTACCAAGATTTTATAGTAAACTACACGTAAACACCCAATAGTAATTTAAAGATTAATAGACAAATTAATATTACTACATAAGGGAAATGAGAGAGATCACATAGTGATTATAATATCCAAGCACATCATAACCATAACACATATAAAATATAAAACTATTATGTTAGGGTGTGGAGCTAAAAGCTTCACCTTGTTGCAAACAGAAGGAGGAGGTTTTTTCACAGCTTGATAGTCGCCGGTGTCGGCAGGCCACAACCGATGTCAGTCAGGGGAAGTGCAGAGGAAATCAGCATCGGCAAGAGATCAGTCAGCATTGGTCACCTCTAGTCAGGTAGGGACCGATGTCGGTCACTTGTAGCGGTCAGAACTACTGTTGACGAACAGTCAGTTAAGTGAACACGGAGTTTGCATGTTGAAGACCAGTTCGAGTCTTTGAGCCACCTATCTAATTTAGTGTATGCATGAGATCTATATAATAGACTCATGGGTTGTATTTTTAAGTTTAGAACTTGTAGAACCCAAGTGTGGAGCTTGGAGAGTTCTTCCCATGGTGGAATCAAGTAGGATTCCCCATGTATGTAAGATCAGGTTTGATATGCAGGGAGTTGCAGGATCATGGAGGAGATCTACATGTGATAAGTAAGATCAAGTTGGTCTGTAGGGAGATGTGTGAATGCGAGGGTCAGAAAGGAGATCGGTGGGGGAGCTAGATCCAAGGTGATAGCAATACATTAGGAGTAAGATCATGGTTAGATCTACTTGGAGTACCGGTTCGTACTCAGTTGTACCGGATGTACAATGAGGTGAACAACAGCTTGTGTAAGTTGTTAGTTGAGACCTATGAGAGAAGATTACTCAAGTGGGAAGATTACTTAGAGCCCTTGAGTGTGATCTCTTTATTGTAATTTCCTTTGTAATGAGTTGAATACAATTATGTGTTGCCTCTCAATTTTTGTGTTATTTTTCATTGATAGTTATTTGTTCTTCTGGTATTTCCGCATGTTTAAGTTGCTTATACATTGGTAATCATGTGTGCTCTTAAATCTGACAAGTTGTGTCAAAACTTTGGGAAACTTTGGTCCTATCAAATGGTATCAGAGCTTTTGGTTGGGTTACTAATAGGTGGTTTCAAATCTGGTAGTGTTTGTTGATTACAGGTTACTCACGGGGGTTTCTGATTGAGTGGGAGTATAGCAATGGTAGAAGAAAGTAAGCTACGAATGGAGAAACTGAATAGCATGAATGGTCTGATTGATGTAAAGAAAGAGCAGGTAAATAAAGATTGTTGGTTGGTTGTAGATCAACAGGGAGGAGCAGATGTTGTAGGAGATGTTGCACAGGATGTTCTGGATAAAGTGGAATCTTGGTTCACAGATTCTTTTGCCTCTTTCCATGTAGTTCAAAATAGAGCATCTTTTCATGGGTATGTCTTTGGAGACTTTGGAGAGATTTATTTAGGAGATGGAGAGCCTTGTTAGATGATTGATGAAGGGGAAGTGAAGCTGAAATTGCAGACGGATGACACACTGTGGTTGAAGGAAGTCATGCAGGTACCAGTCTTAGAGATGAGTCTAATTTCTTTAGGAAATTTGGGTGATGGGAGATGTACTGTAACTCTCATAGCAGATACACTTGAATTAGATGGTGATAAGAAAGTAGGTATCCTTTATCTATCTACTTATATTATTGATTCACCTTCTATTGCAGAGATGTGGCTTCATAGGCTTAGTCACATATGTAGAAGGAGAATGTAGGTTTTGAAGCAAAAGTCAGATGTCTTTGACAAGCTAAAGAACTGGAAAGCCTTGGTGTTCATGGAGGAGATGACAGACAGAGATCAGGTGAGGGAACTAAATTATTCTAAGCAGGGCTATGTTGATTTGAACAATATTTTGATCCATGGAGAGCTTGTGGGTAAAAAGTTATCACTCACAGATGAACACAGGTACCGGCATCGGTCAGACAGTAACTGATGTCAGCAACAGGAAGACCGATGTCAGTCATAAAGGAACCAACATTGGTAGAAATGATACCGGCGTCAGCCAGGGAGATGACGTCGGTAGTCAGGGTCAGTGTAGGGAACCGACATCGATCGGGAGTAGACTGGGAGATGGCTGAGATCAGTCACTAGAACAGATAGTGGGTAGACAGCAAGCTATCAACAAGTCTCAAATGCTCATATGGAGGTCAGAAAGGGTAAGTGAACCTCATATTCATTTTTCACCTTCTTTATATTACTTACTGATGGTCAAGAACCAGGAAGATGTGAAGAGGCAATGCAGGTAGAATCCAGATACAGTGGGAGCTTGGCATGGATGAGGAGTGTGAGTCCTTGGAGAAGAACCAAATAGGTATTTGTTGGTAGAGTTGTCAGTTGGAAGAAAGCACTGAGAGACGGATGGATTCCCATAGTTAAAGAAGAGAGTGGATGGATATGTGACACAGAAGGCTAAGGTATATGGTCTTGAGGAAGCTGCAGGATAGTGGTACAGGTTTGACAGGTGGATGACAAAGCATGGCTTTAGTCAACATCAGTGTAACTATTGTGTTTATTCTTACTAGGTGGATGATGAGTTGTGACATTATCTAGTTACTGTATGTGGATGGTTTGCTAGCAGGTTTTGTACATACAGGGATTTGCTGAGCTAAAAGGTAAGGTTAGTTCAGAGGTATGTTAGGGAGAATTTGGAGCAGCAAAATTCTTTGGCATGAGAGACATGGAGATTTGGTCTCCAGTGGGAGCTGATGTGAATCAGGTGTTGGTGGGATTCATGATGTAGGATGAAAAATCAGAAAGCACACCAAGGGCTGGACAGTTCAAGCCAAGCTTAGAACAGTGTTCAAAATCACATGAGGTCTAGTGTAGACCTGAGTTTTCCCAATCAGTGGGAGTTGTCAGAGAGTTTAGAGCCAATTCAGGGAAGGTAGATTCTTAGATATCTGAGAGGGATCAACAATAGCTTAACATGTTATGCAGGGTCAAGGACTTCACTACATGGATATGTAGGTTCAGATGCGACAGGTTACTCAGATGATAGGAGGTACACCACACGTTGTGTGGTGGGTTGTCTTTAGGATTGAGCTTGAAGAGGGATACAAGCCAAGAAATAGATTAGATGGGCTAAAGATATAGGTACAAGTGCATCTATTTATCTCCAAGTGGGAGATTGTTAGGTTGTGGAGCTAAAAGCTTCACTAGGATGCAAATAAGAGAAGTTAGGGAGGTTACAGAGTGTTTGCTGAGTGTTGCAGTCACCGGCATCAGTCAGGACAACCAACATTGATAGAGTATAGACAAAAGGCAACCAACATTGGTCTTAGATCGGCCAGCATCAGCACCCCCAGGCAGATAGGGACTGATGTCGGTCACCTATGGTTTGAGCTGCAAGTATATTATGGGTAGTTGGTTGACGAACCAAGTGTTTGCATGTTTAGAGCTAATTTTAGACTGAGAGCTACGGATCTAATTATTGTATTAGATGTCTAATTATTGTTTACATGATATCTATTTAAGAGACTCATGGTTGTATTGTAAACATGTGCTAGAAATCCATTGAGCTTTTAGAGAGAGCTAGTGTAGCTCCTCCTAGTTCCAAAGGGGTGCTGAGAGTGTATGATCAGGGAGAGTTGCAGGGTCTGCAAGGTCTAGGAGTTGATCCACCAGGGTACTGGTTGAAGAATCATAAGGACTTGGTGAGGCAAGGATAAGGGTTCTTCAGGGGTGTAGAGATATCTACATGGTGAGGAAGGTCTAGTGATTTACAGGTAGCAGCAGACAGCAGGAGATCTACTTGGAGTACAGTTGTGTACTTGGTGTACTGGTAGCATGTTACTGACTGGTTGGAGAGGTGAACATCAATTCTATATTGGAGTTAATTGTTGGGACCAAGAGAGAGAGGGAAGAAGGTCTTGAGGTGTGGCAAACCTTTGAGGTGGAGGAAGAAGTGGCATCTTCCTTATTGTATATTCTTCTGAGTGATTATTAATACAATTGTGTATTGTCTCTCAATTCCTGTGTTGTTTCATATTTCTAGTTACTTATTGATTCTGGTTAAATTCCATGTTTAGTTGCTAATACAAGAAGTAATCATATGTGCTCTAATTGGTAGAGCAAGATCATGACTAAGTAGGCATTGGAGCATGTTTATTGTTCTAGGTTCCTGACATATTAATCTAATTAATCAAGCATTGGCAAGTAATCAAAAATAGACATAAAAGATAATTAAGACACAAAAATAAACCCTTTGTATAAAACATGAATTATATTCATTAAAAGTGAGTATTTTTAAAATAATATATCTTGGCCAACTATAGAGACTAAAGAGATCAAGGAAAAGTAGGCAAAATCCTAGCTATAATTTGACAACACTTTGACAACACTTTGACAACACTTTTGAGTAAGTTTTGTTCAAACCCTTTATTACAATAAGGATTTGCCTTATATAGATTATGGGATTGACCTCCAAATAGTGTGAGATTCCCATCCTAGGCCATGATGGCCAATCATGATAGTTAAAAACATAATTCAAAATTCAAAACAAACAAATCCCCTTAAACCCATAAAAAGATCTATGGGGGACAACTTAGTTGATATGTAGAGGTGGATGTGAAGCTTTGACTCCTAATTTTGTTGAGCTCAGATCTCTAACCTCCAATATAGTTACCATGAGGTGAAATTCATTGTATAGATTAGAAATATTCATTTAGGTTTCCCTAAATATCACCTTAGCTTGAGTCACTAGCCTCTAGTAGAACTAAAAGGGTACTTCTATTGACGCATAGACCCCAGAGACTTGGTTGATGCTCACTATGGATTGCATTCAAATTATATAAATGCTTGGAACCTTTATTTTATTACTTTAGAAACCTTCTCCCTCATGACATAGTCAAACTAACCTAGGTGGATTCCAAATTCTCCCTTGTTAAATAGGGTGCCATCCTGGTGGAATCACATAGAGATATTGGCCTCTTTAAAGTAGGTCAATATCTTCTTCATGCCCTCTTCCAAGGTTCCAATTATAATATGCATTATATCCATCCAATCCTCCATACTTGTCTTCATGAAATCAAAGTACATCTAATACAACCCCAAGTTTAAGTTTTTCATTAGTTTCATTTTTGGGAAGATGCCTTTATTAATTACCATGAGTAGATTCTTACACTTTCTCTTTATCTCCATAATCCTCTCCAAATAAGCCTAAGTCCATTGGATAAGCACATTGGTATTACTTAGAGTCTCCATTACCTTCTTAAGAATTGAAAAGAGTAGTAAGATGGTGTCTTTGACCACTTAATCAACCCAATGAGGAAATATCTCTTCACCTAGGCTTCTAAGGTTTGAACCTAGATTTACATGTCTTTGAGGAGATTCTTTGACATATCATTAGTTGCATAAATAATGGATATTAGATCCTCAACAATCCTTTCTTTCCAAGTGAAAGTCCTCAACTTAATGAGGGAGAATATATCTTTTTGGGTCTATCCAACCCCTAGGTTCCCTTATTGGACAAACCTCTAAATAAAAGTCTTATTCATGCTCCCTAGTTTGATCAAAGATCCATTATATGTTTGGGTCATCCTTAATAGTCATATTCAATGCTTGTGACCTTGGGACTATTCCCTAAGCTATGGGAGGTGTAGGAGGGGTGGTTGAGATGGTGGTGAAGGGTTTAGGATGAAGTGGTTGAGATGATGGTGAAAGGTTTAGGATGAAGTGGAGGGGAAATAAAATAAGTAAAAGGAGTGAATGAGGAAAGAAATGGAGGAATAGGGGGAATGGGAGCAAAGGAAGAGGTACATAATAATATTTTTGCTTGTCACTACTCTTGGGACATGCCCAATTGAAGGGAAATTACTCCCAAGAAAGGGTAATTAAATAGAAGGGAAGATATTGGCTAGTTGAAGCCAAATACCTAGGTACTTAGGGTAATGAAAAGAGGGGCTTGGGGATCAATGTGTTGAAGTGTTGTGGTTATGGCCAAAGATACTATTGAGGTAGGCATAAGAGGCTGTATTGGAGTGGAAGATGTCACATCATGATTTATATCTTATCTTAGTAACCTTTTGATCCATGGTTTTTCATGGTTATTATTTGATTAACTATTATTTAATTAATCTTTATTTAATATCCTGGTTATGGGACATTTATATATTACTTAATTTACTTGATTGATTAGATATAGAGTTAGTGGTACTTTTATATGGTGTACAATATGGTCATGTTTATTATTTTATACAATAGTATTATATATATTTAATATGTTTTGAATTAACTAACTTCATTTTAATGAGGTGGATTCAAGACATATTGATCTCTTAGAGTGTGATAAAGGGAGGACACCATTATATAAGGTGGTGTAGATGGAGGAATTAGGGGATGACAGAGGAAAAAACAAGAAAACCCATGCACACAACATAAGTATATTAAAATGTTTTGTTTAGTATTTGTTTAAGATAGTTGTAGTATATATTTTATGATACTACATTTATACTATTACTAATAAATTGCATCTATGATTTTATTTATTATTTGATGATCATGTAGATCTAGTTGTGTGACTACACTAATCTAGTTATTGTACTTACTTATCTCATATGATGTTATTGATTAGTTAAATGAGTGAAATCATACATGAATTAATGTGACTTACCACTATCTTGGTTATATCTAAGTGTTTTATAAACAATGTTTTATTTTGGCTTCATTGCTATAGTAATAGATGGATTTTATTACTTTACTTTATCATTTTGTCAAGTGATTATTGATGTTTATAAGGTTATTGTTATAATTTATAATAATATGAATAACCTATTTTAAGTCACTAATAAATTATAAGTTCTTTGTTTAAATTTATGGATGACATTAGTTTGGCATGTAAATAATGATATTAATGTTATTGACTAATGATTATTATAAGGCCTTTGTGCCTAAGAAATAAACACGATTCTATTAAAAGTCAATATAAATAGTTTTATTGCTAAATCATTATGTGAACATCATAGTGTTTGATTCATGGGTGGAATTTTTATTATAGTCAATGGTCTATTAATAGCCTAATTATATATGGAAATTACCATTAATATTATAATGTTTGATGAATTTTTATAAAAGTTGATGCATGGATATTAATTGAGGTCATTATTTCATCATAATTCAAAGGCAATAATATAATTATTATTTATTTATTGTAATGATGGAACCTTAGATATGATAAGTGTTAACCTAGTGTTGACTTAGTTTTAAACATACCATCTTGAGAAAGGAATAATTCTATTTAGTTTGCATGGAGAAACACATAGTTTTATGGAGGTGCACCATGAGTTAATTAATCATGTAAAAATGATTGGAGAGTTCTATGGCATGTAATTAAGATGCAAGGGGATAAAATGTAAGAGGTAGAGGCCATGGATAACATGGATGGTAGATAGAGGAGTTGATGTAGAGGGTAAACACAACTTATCTCACACTTGTCTTTTTTAAGATACACTTATTTACCTATCATTTATTTGTTCAATGTCGATATTAAATGGTTCATAAATACTTGGAATGTTTTTAAGATATTATTTTATTGGTCATGCTCTTTAGGGTTTCTTTATTCCTCTCATACCCTTAATAATGCTCTTCATAACTTATTACTAATCCCTTATAACTTCCTTCTTTCTCACAAAATAATTTAGTAGCCTTTTTAAGGCTTTTTTCGCTAGTACAAAGGGGTTATGATGAATAAAAACAAAGTCATGAGAACCAATGAAAAATAATAGAACTTATTAATCATTTAAGGAATCAATATACCTTTAAATCCAAGAGACTGATGAATTCTTACCAAAGAACTAGCATAGTCAAAAAAGATAAGTGTTGAAAAATTATAAGTATTTGTGCTTTTAAGTTATCTTATGTGATATATTGTCAATAATTTTAGTTATATTGTGGAAAATTATTTCATATATATATACATATATATATATGTATATGCATATGCCATTATAAGTGATACTCATGGAACTTATGGACATAATACTAAGTCCATTTAGAGTATAATATATTTACAAATTCTTATAAAATTTGATGTTTATATTATGATATTTATATAGCAAGGTAATATGGGTGCTTTGTTATGTTTTTCATGTTTAGTTGAAGCATTAAATATAAGGTATTTAAAATTTTAAATACATATCATATGAATTTTTTAAATGAATAGCTTATTTTTATATTTTTGAAATAAGAACAAAGAAATAAGTTATGATTAATGTTATGCTAGGTAGATGAATATTACTATGAATATTTCATAACTTGTAATCTAGCTATGAATCTTACCCAGATGGTATGTTTCTATTGAGGATCGTTTATGGATTTATTTATTATTTTATAATAAATTAGATATTATAAGATTCATTGCATTATAATTGATGGACTAAATGTATGTATTTGATATTCCTAAACTTAGCATATTTTATATATGCTAATAGGGAATATTCCATTTGAATCTATAGGTTTTTATATTATTAAATAACTGACCAAATCACATATTTATGACCCTAAATAAGAAGTGTGATGGATTTCAATAGCTTAATTAGTTCCATCAATGCATGATGAGGTGTAATCTAACTGAGTGATGTGTATGAAATAAAATAATCCTAGAGATTAATAACTATATGGAAACTTTGGCCAAAGTAATATTTATAGTTAAAAATTGTCATTTCATGTGTTTTATATAGTCTACATATTTGTATGATATCATGTTAGAATGGATTTATTTATGGTATACATTATGTATTAGTTATCTTATCACACATGGGTTCTTGTTTGTCATTCTATATTCCTACACCATCATTATCTACCCATATATGAAGGGAGGTAATTCCCTTATTGGGAGATAGTACATGGGATCGATGGTATGTGGTTGGTGCGGAAAATCACTTGGATGATGCACTACTCCCTACAACAATATTACACTAGAGACTACACTTGAGATTACCAATGGATACTTGAGTTCATTCAAACTCATGATCTACAGATATTTGTATCATTATATTATTTTTATTATTATTATTGAGACATTATTATTTCTAAAACTATACCATTTATTCATTTTTACAATTATAGTAGTGGCTGTAATGTTGTATTATTCATGACTGAAATTGTAATATTACTTTTATAAAATAAATATAGTCTTTATTATATATTCAACATTTTTCATTTTTTTATATATAATTTTTATGGTGATCATTATCTAAATGGATTAGTTATAGACATTTAAAAAGGTTAAATAAAATAATACATTTAGTTAAAGATCACTTAGTTAGGTTTCTCATGATGAAATCTATTAGATGAATATGTGTAATTTTTTTTGAAATACTCTATTCTAGTAAAACCCAATGGGGTTTTTATAGAAGACCTTCAAATTTAAGGATAGAGTGTGAGATGCATTATGATTTTTCTTGGTCCTCTTACCCAAGTTGGCTCTAGATGCTATGATGGAAGAACTGGATAGAATAACAAGAGCTACATGGGCTGATATTGGAGGAACAAGAACTATTGAGGGAGGTATCAGGATGATTGAAATGGGGACTGAGATATTTATTTCCATTAAAGATACACTTATGATGGTTGTATCCATGATTTATAATTAATATGCACCCAATAGTACCTCAATTGATGGTGTACCTAAATAAATCACTAGGAGGGTTTTACGTTTTGAAATAAATATGTCAAAAGGGAATGGATTCTTAAGAGGATTAAGGCCAAAGGTACTTGGGTAAATGATGGAGGGCATGTAATGGGGAAAAAAGGAGGGACCACTTGGGGGAATTATGGGAGTGAAGTATAACTTTTGAGTGTTAGGGTTGGGAGCTAAAAATTAATGGGAGTTAGGGGTGGAAGGAAGATGGAGGAAATGGGAGGTATAAGGGGTCAAAACTATATTAATGCCTATTAGGATCCTCATTTTGAGATTACTCCTAAACTACTTATAATGTCAAACCTTAGGGTCTATGCATCTTGGGGTTGAGGTGCTGATGGTTGAGTTGGTTATGCCTAGGATGCTTGTCACTAAGTAATGTTGGTCTAGCTTGGTCATGACTAGATAAGTGGAGATATTGGAGGAGGTAGAGGTGGATTTGGGACATGAGGAGTAGGATTTAATTTAGGAGGAGAGTTGAAACTAAGACACAAGGAGTAGGATTTATTTAAGGAAGTTTAGATAAAAAGGAGAAGAAGGTGGTGGAATGACTTTTAAAATAATTTTGGAGATAGTGGGAAGAGTCAGTGTTAAATCCTCCATAGATCGAGTAGATGGAGGGGGAGTATATGGGCCTACCTAAACTTTCTTTCAATTCTTATTCTTCACCATGATTTAGGACAATACCTCTTGGTCTTAAATAACATCCAAGTATATCTCATCATCATCCTATATTTGATGATCATAGTTTATATTAAGGTATGTTAAATATCATGCCAAGTGATCTTTGATTATCCCCTTGGGGTCCCAATATGAGATCTCAGATCTCCCTAGTGTGAAGGATTCCTACCCAAATGAAATATTCTAGAGGGTAGGAAACGTTATGTACATGTGGTGCTTGATAATGATTGGGAGTAATGGGCATGCATTCTATTAGAATCTTATATAAAATCTAAAGATACCCTCAACTATATGGTAGGTGATTTCCTGCTCTTCTAGACAATCTAGGATGAAATACAATAAGTAGAAGGGTTTCTTGAGGATACCCATAATTTGGATCATGGTGTCTTCTATGTAGTACCAATAGTCCCCAATGGTGGTGATGGAGTCTAAGATTACTTGTGATAGATAGGGAATTGAGGCCTCATTGATCACATTGTAGACCACCAAATAGAAGTGATTGTAGATTCCTTGGATGTGGTTTTGGTACTGGTGTCCATATAGCTTGTATAACACTAAATGGACTGAGAAGCCCCAAAGAACCCATGTAGGAAAAGATAAATGTTTGAAGGAGAGTTTCCCATAAACCAAATCCATAAGGTAATTCATCATATATAAATTACCTCTAGCTCATGCATCTTCTATGCAATTTACCAACTTGAAGTTGATCAATCCTCCCATGCATAAAACTTTAGATCATGTGAAGATCATATGGAGGAGTGGCACCCATAGTTTTTTAATGTACAAGAAGTCTTGGGCCCCAAACAATAAGTTCAATAGAATAATGCCTACCCTAACTTCTTCTTGGAAGGTGCATATAGTGTATACATTTATTTCCTCCTTGCTAACCCATTTAACATCAAAGTTCTCAGCCCATTCTTGGAAGAAGTCATATATTTGGAAGGTCTCCCTCTAGGCATTCAAAATTATAGAATAATAAGAGAAGGTGAAATGTAGGAGGGAGTAAGATGCCTTGTAGACATTCCTAAATATATCAATGATTTGGAACCAAGATTTAGCAAAGTACACCTAGTCATGGACCCCATCCTACACTTGGATGGTAGTGAGAATAAGGTTTATAAATAATTTAACATAAGGAAAAGCCTTTAGCTTGGTTGTAACCTTATGAAGTCCACACTTCTCATAGGCTTGAAGGGCATCCTAAAATTTTGTTTGTTAGTCATCATCAGAGACTTAGTATCTAGGAACTTGCTTGAATACTGTGAACATGTCATTTAGTGCTTAAAATTTGTCAAGCTAGTTTAGAATAGGGTATATTGATACTCAAACTCATCCTTTAGGTTTAAATAATATGTGGCCATTATAGCAAGATGTAGGGTAAGAGGAAGTCTCTAAGTTTAGGAGGTAAGAAACATAGGGTTACTTAATGAGAATTTGAAATATAAGAGTTGGAGTGCTCTTGAAGGTATGTAGTGGTAATTATTAGTGGGATTTCCTTAAGATTTTATAAACACATGCACACAACCTCCTATATTAAACTAGTTTGGCAGTTCACCTACTATGAATTTAAATTTGAGTTGGTATTTGGATCCCCTTGTTTTATTTCTAAATTTAGAGTTAAATTTGAAGCTTAAAATATTATATCTCTAGTCATATTTAGAATTGGTGATGGTATGTTTTAAAATTATCTAATCAAGTAAAAATTTGTATCTTTATTAATATTCAATTCATGGTAGGCACATGGTCACATATAATATAGACTTTATAATTAACTCCCACTTTATGCTATGTGTCTATGCTCACTGATCCTCATGCTAACTGTTGACACCTAGGCATGGATTCATACTCCATGTTGTAGACATCCAATTCCTAACACCATTTATGTTTAAATTGTCAATCTTACTCTAATTACACTCAAATGCCTAATTTAGGCCAAAATCAATAAAACATGATAAATAGTTTGAAATTTTATTTTAAAAGTACTGATTTAGGCTAAAATATCCTTAAATTGGGTAATTCATTTTATGTGATTCCTAACTTTGATCAATTCATTTCAAGTCAAAATGATGATTTTGCCTTTTTGTGCTCTAGATCACTCTTTTCTTCTAATGCATTAGTACACATCACATACCTTTGTTATTTTGTGTTGATGACATCCTAAATGGGAATACCATTCTAATGCATCTAACATCACCTTTCAATTCTTCTTGAGACAAATTACAACTTAGTAATATGACTTTCTGACCATTTTGATTAATTGAGGGCCAATTTCCAAATAATTGCACAAATATTAATTAATCTTGTTTAAGGCTAATTAATTCAAATCAAGAGCTTAACTGGATTTTCTATGGAACTTGTATATTTTATTAATGGAAATTGATTTCTAATATTTTCATCATCAATTTAACTTACCAAAATATCAAACAAATATATGAATTTGGTGAAGGATATAATCATGAGTGACCTATGTCTTTCCCATGCCTCTTTTCTCTAAATATTTATGAGGATATTTATGGATGTAATTACAAATATTAGATTAATTCATGGCCATACATATCAATATTGAGATGGATGGTCATGGTTGATTTTGACCAATCTCAAAAATCAATAAATAGAAGGCCTCACACTACCATTTTTAAGCTCTCATTGTATAATGTTATAATGCTAAAATATCTTCACAACTCATTTGTGTTTTGATTATTATATTATTCATAATTAGATTAGCTTAATTTGATAGGAAATTATATAGTTTCAATATCATGAGCCTCTATTTTATGGAGTGTTTTTGAGACATTTGAGAAGTTTTTCCACCATTGTTGATGATGACAAGAATGCTTGATCAAGGGGAGAACATGTTTTGAGATATTTTTTGAAAAATGGAGTCACTTAGGAAGGTATTAGTTTAATTTATTTCATTGGTATCTTATTGTTATTATCAAAACCCCACGTGAATAGATTGGATTGATTTAATTAGCTCTATATGCATTTTTATTTAATTTCTTAAACTAATATTTGACTAATCACTTCTTGTAATCCACTCTACAGTTTGGCATGCCCAGTGGGATTTGATTGCACATCCCACATTATGAACAAAAAAAACTCTTAAAATAGCTCTTAATTTTAATCTCTTTACTTTTTTTTTGAATTTTTATTAGATTTTTCTTATTGGTTTCATCCTAATTCTCTCAAAATTTCATTAAAATCTGATTTTTACTTTAGAAGTTATGACTCTTTTAGTGACTGTGACTTTTTGTTTTCTATTTTTCTTGTAAAAATGGATAGTACAGAGATAATAACATTTTTTAATTTTATTTTTGGACCTAATTTTTTTTTATAGAGGTGAGACTTGGACCTATAAACAACTTCATAATATTTTGTGACAAACTAATATATATTTTAAAAGTTATGATGAAACTACTAACTACATGATTTTATGTTTTATGTGTTCGGTTTTATTTGTTTTAACATTCTAATTTGTTGTTTTCATGTTTCATAGGTTTGATTATTTTTTATATTTTTTTTTTGAAAATTTTTCTAACAATTTCCTAACTTAAAATTTTTATATTTTGTGGTTTTACCCTTAGTATAGATCCAAGAGCATTCTTTTGAAGTTTGCCTGTTTCATTAGAAAAAGTGCTTCAAAGCTAAACTACATACTAACCATTTTATTGTAGGTTCTACTTGGAAAGTGATAAATTTATGATTAATTAAGTATTTTTAATATATTTTTGTGTGATTAAAAATAATTAGTAACATTTCCATTTAGTGTGTAAGAAAAAATTGCTCGTTTATATTGAATGTTTTTTTAGTTGTTCTTTAAATTTTTTTGCAACTTAAGGCTAAGGGGTCAAAGACCACCACCAAACATTTCAATTTAGTGCTTTAAAACAAAAATCACTTAAATTTCTTGTTTTAATTAAGTCATTTATCATTGTTTTCTTAGTTTAAATTTATTTGATCAAAAAGGAATTTGTGCATGTATGCTCTCCCCCCATCCCCTATAGGGAACCTGTGGGATCAAAAACACCATCTTTATTGTAAATTACCTTAGTCCAAAGGCATATAAAATATGTTGTGAAGGATCTCCTTAAGAACCACATGGATTTGGTTATCTAGAAACAATCTTAAATCTCTTTTACCTAGTTTTTATTTCATAACATCTTGGCTAGTGAGGGGGACTTCATTACCTCCTATAAGTTTTATAGGGAAACCCTGACCCAAGAACTCATCTCTTGGCATTGCCTTCAACCCCTTTTCATAGGGAGGATATAAATTAGGATAACCCAACTAGGGTGGTGGTTTGATTAGTTAAACCATCTCCTATCACTTAGGTTAAACCTAAGACATATGATCATGTTGGACATCACACTACACTGAGCAAGTGATGGATGTAGTGGTTGTAAAAAGGGAAAGAATTTTTTACAACAAGATATATGACATGAACCCAATTGAATTGTTACTTCTATTAAATTTGATGTAAAATTCCTATGCATGGGACCCATATACAAACATTCAAAAGCATGTTAGTTTAGTTAACCCCACTTTGCCAGACCTTGTCAATTGAGGGCTTAAGATGATTAATTAGTTAATTTGTCTTTATTTTAGATTACTTGGTCTTGTTTTGGGTTAAATATTTTTTGTTAACAAAATATCATAAACTAAACACTTTTTCCACAAATTTTTTAAACGAGGCATTACATTGTCTAAGTGAAAATTATATTTTTCCTTATTCAAATTGTCATCTTAAACAATGTGTCATATCATCTATTTTAGTGTAGTTATGTTATCCATTTGAGTCTAGATTATTTGATAAATTATCTTAAGTCCCTGATTAATAATTTAAATTCAGAATTGAAATTTTCTAAGCTTTAAAATTTGATGTGCTAAATTGGGTTCACCATTTGCACTTGAATTATTTTAACTTGGGTTTAATTTCCCATTTGAATTGAGAGCCATCTATAGACTCATTATCACATTGTCATCTTTGGAAAACTCAAGTAATCTTTTGTATTGTTCATTCTTTGAGTTATATAACACATTTTATACTACTATTCCTATTACCATGTGGAAACATTGTGTTGCCCATTTGGTTTTAGCTTTATACTTAGGAATTCTTGCATGTTTCCACATCATGAGTTTCTTAGTTCATATTATCACCTTCCTAATATGAAGGGATTTTTTTTTTTTTTTTTAATAGTAAAAACTCATTGAAGTTGAACTAAATTTTTTGGTATTGACGTATCTCAAAAGTCTACATTTTAGTGTACTAGTGACACTTTAGGCTTTTCGAGTTATCATACACTCTTTTAATTTATACGATTTAAAATTTTCCCAAGGTTGAGTAATTTTGTGAACACATTCATATAATTATGTGTGGTTCTAGACCAACTTCATTTTTATAGTCTCTTTGGTATCTTAGTCATTTATTTTAAAGAAAGATAAAAAACACATACCTTGTTTAAATTGTTTGAAAAACATAATCTAAATCTTGGCAAACATATATAACAAAAAAATTTAGACATGATGCTAAGGTACACTCATAATAGGGTATTTTATGGCCCTAGTTGTGAGGTAGAGCACTTTTATGATGGATGCAAGCATTCCATCTTGTTTGAGGATGTCACCCTCTTTGAGCCTATTTGCTGAATATCAATCTAATCCATGCTAATTTTTGTGTATCATCCTCATCTTGTCCCTTCGATTTGTGCACCATAGTCAAAGGTAATAATTATAGGATATATTATTCAAATTTTAACTTCATTCTTAAAGGTTACCATTCTAGGTTATCCCCCTTCACCTTGTGGTAGTGATCCAAGTCTACAATATGTGAAGGTTACCATTTTAGTCTATTATCTTTCAACTTATGTGAATAATCCAACTCCACAACATGCAAAGGTTACCATTTTAGGACCTCCTCCTTTGGTTTGTGTGAATAACCAAACTACACAACATCCAATTATTTCCATTTTTGGCCCATTTCCTATATTTAGTGATTCTATTATTGAAGAGCATCAATTTGATGAACTAGTTATTGTTGATCCCTTTTTTAAGTATCTAATTTCTAGATATCCCATTATTGAGCCACAAACTATTGTTACCCTTAACCCAAATATTCCCCACTTTTTAAATGTTATTCTAAAACAAGAACCATTACCTCTTTAAGAGCCATCTTTTGTGGACTAAAATGTGTTCAAAATTGATATTTTACAACCAATTATGAAGCAAGATCATGATGTTATTATTGAAACACCCATTTGTGACAAATAAAAATGTGATGAATAACCTATTCATATGTTATCTATTTTTAAAGAGCCTCATATCCTTAACAATATAGTTTCTATAGAGTTTTATCTTGATCTTTTCCCACTCATTGAGGAGTCTCCTTTTGATAGACAAGATTTTGTCAAGTCATCCCTCGAGTGGTACCCTCTCTTTGAGGGGATTTACTTGGAAGAGATAGTATATGTTCAATACCACACATTCAATAAAACATCATTATATAAACAACCATATCAAATGGGAAACCAACATTAGAGTCAAGTTCTATTTTTGAACTGACATCAGATTTAACATTAGAACTAGAATAAACATTAGTTGTGACATCAAATTTAGAGTCCCTTGTATCAAAATTAGATTCATAAATAAAATATAGGATTGGTTGTTACAACATTGGTTACAATTGACTTGTGGATCAATTTTAATATATATGTGGTCCTACAATTTTTTAGGATGATTACTTTAGCATCAACATGGATTTTCCTAGTATCTTCTATGAGGATTGTGCTACCTTTCATCATTCCATTATTACCACCCAATATAGCCATTATATTGACATTTCACCTCCCAAAAATGTTGATTGGGATTGATAAAATCACACTTTCTTAAACTACACCCATGGTGACATTCCATTTGCAGAATATCAGGGGGTTAAGACCAATTTCTTGTAAAAGAAGAACAATCTCCTAGTAAAACATTTTTAGAGGTGCTAGGGGGTGATTAAATAACAAACTAAACATATTTTAGTGAAACATTTTTGAATGTGATAGAATAAAATCAAAGTCACATGTTAGCATATCTTCATGAAACCTTCTCAAAGGCACTATGAGATGATTAGAACAAATTCATTACTAAAAACCTCATCGAGGAACCAATAGCTGAGTACAAAAATTCATCACTATTTACTAAAGATATTATTTAAGATTAAATCAAAACAACTTCCAATCTACAACATAATTATATGGTCACTACTCTTAAGAGCAAACAACCAAAAAAATATGGTGGTCCCTTCAAGATCATCTTCATAGATGCTCAACACTACCACAACCAAAATTATGTCAAATCTAGTATCAACAACATTACATATGACTGAAAGTCTTGATCTTCATTTGTTTCCCATTAATTATACATTCCATTATTATCCACCTATTCATTACCCACTTATATCATTTATCTTAACATTATTTACCATCACTGACAACACTTTCCTTTATAAAGGCTACAAGGATATCTTATCTTGATGTTTAAAGGAAATAAAATCAATGACTAATGAAGATCATGAACACATTATTGAGATCCGTATTGGCAACAAGTTATTGATAGAGTATATTTTTTTAAAGGGTGTTGGATAAAAACTTTATAACTGATCATTTTTGTTATCTCATATATTGACTAGGATGTGTATCTCCTTGTTAGCAATAACAATAAAACAATTTTTCACTTTTCTAATCACCATTTGTCATTACCATGCCTTGTCTTTTGGGTTCAACCCTATAGATTATTTTTAGGAATATTATACCATTGTGTTCCATTTATCAAGTTGTTTGATCTATATTGACTTGAGGTCCTTCAAGACTATGTAGGTAGGACATAATTTCTATTAAGGTCATATCGGTCACCCCTTTGCCATGCTCTCATCACTTTGTGATCAATTGTTAAGTTAAATAATCTTACCATTTTTCAAGTAACCTAGGCCATGCTATCATCATTTTGTGATCAAATTAAGCCAATCATTGCTTGGGGACACTTTTTTTTCCACTATATCCAATTGTCTTCTGATCATTTTTCCTTATACCATTTTTTATTATATCATGTCTTTACTATTGACAAAGGCATTTTTTTAGCCATATTGATTATACTATTTTGATATTGGTTCCTTTTATTCTTATCATACCTTTCATGAGGGGAGTTTGATCTAGTCTCAATAATTTTATAATTCTATGTTGAATGACAATTTAAAGAAGTAGTGTGAAATTTTATTTGGTAAGTTATTTTTCATCTACATATTATTTGGTATCATTGATTATAAATGCATATGAGAAAATTAGTAGTACCCTTGATTATAGCCACATTTGGACAAATCAATATTATGATGTTGTTTCCTAATTATAACCCCCTATGGGAAAATTATGTAATTTTTTTTTTATAATCCATTACCACATCATCTAGTCATTATTATTATTATCATTTTCCTTGTCATTTACCTTTATTGACAAACTTGTTGTGGCTTAGTCAAATTTTTAGTGCCTTTTGTGTAAGCAAAATTACTATTACTTGAGGCCCTAATGGGATTATGTAGGTTGTGCCCACTTTATATTGAGGTTAATTCAGTCTCCCTTTCATTATTCTATTTCCATCTTGTAAACATTTTAAGTTAGTACACTCACCATTTCATGAGCTAGACCATTTTGTATCTCTTAATTCTCAATTGAGTTGAGATACCTAAAAAATTAAAAAACCATTCATAAAATATTTTAAAAATCCAAAAACATTTATCTGTTTGTATTATTATGTGTGTGGTCTTTTTAGTTCATGTTTGGTCTTGCTTCTTTGTTTTATTTTCCTAGTACATCTTGATGGTCCACATAGATCCTGATTATTTATATCTCAATCGTATGTTATCAATTTGTTCTTGTATTATTTTTTAAATGTTATTATTATTACTTGCATCTTGATTCTTCATATCTTGATCTCAATTTATGCTCATTTATGTTTAAATTTTTCTTTGTCTCTGCTTTTTGGTGTAAATTTAAATAGTTTTAACTCTAGTTTTGGTCATTATTTACCATTATCCTTAGTTATAGGTATTCACATTTGAACCAAATCCATGAAATTGGAATTTTATTTCATTCTAAGTTATTAAAACTTATGATGCCTACATTATTTTACTATATCAAGAACTTTGTGCTTAGGTTTCAAAGTCTTAATGTCAACATTACTCCAATGAACAGTTCTCAAGCACACTTTGCATAATCTAGGCTCATAATATGAAATTAGGCATCTAGGTATCATGCATTTTAGCACTAAAATCAATTCTTAGATGTGAATATATTCACATACATCATGACTCTAATCAATATTTGATTAATTTTATTCATCCCTCATTCCATTCTATCCCATTTCCTGGGAGAACTACATCGACTTGAGGTCTTACTAGACTATGTAGGTAGTGCTCAATTTCTATTGAGGTTATCCATATTTTCATCTATTTCCTCACTTTGGGTTTTCTTATATACTTGGTTTATTGTGTATTTCTAGTCTATTATACCATCACATCTATGTTTGTGCTCACTTTCTTTAATATATGTTTTAGGTTATATTCTTAAGTTAATTACTTGCCAATTTTCCCATGTTGGGGCAGCACATTTTGAGCCTACTGTAAGAATCAAATAATCCATATAGGTTAAGAACATTATTTATTCTTTCTTAATGATCAAAATTATCCCTACTAGGGCACAAATATTTTATCATGATCAAATATTTTTTACTAGTGTACTTCTTATTACCATCATTATGGATGTGACATTCTCTTTTTCCTCTAATTAAAATATCTACACACTTTTTCCCATTTTGGAAATATTTTAGTGTGTAACTTATCTTGAGATTGATCAGTGGCATAAGCACAAAACTTACACTCTCAAATTGGGTGCATTTTAAGTGTGTCCCTTATATTTATGGATTAAATCCTTCCTATTCTCCCAATCTTTGGGGCACATTATACCTCTAATTATATTTTGATCATTGATGGTAACCACGTGTGTAAGCATTAGATCATTTGGATGTGATTTATTACATGGGTTAATCTCTCATTGTCCCTCTCTTTTTGAGAGTCCATCTTTTCTATTTCATCTTAGTATGTCCTCTTGAGGGGGCAAAATGTGCCATTTCTAATTTCTTCTTGACAACTCTTTTCTTTAAAAATATGTTTCTTCACCTAAATATATCTCTATGACTTCTCAAATAGGGTAAAAATGTAGACATCCAATTCTTCACACCATTTGTGTTGAAATTGTCAATCTTAATGGAAATGCACTCAAATGCCTAATTTAGGCCAAAATCACTAAAACATGTTAAATGGTTCAAAATTGTCATTTACAAGTGTAAGTTTAGGCTAAATTATTCCTAAATGGGGCAATGCATTTTATATGATTCTTAAATTTGATCATTCATTTCAAGTCAAAATGATGATTTTACCTTGTTGTGCTCTAGATCACTCTTTTATTTTAATTCATTAATACATGTCACATAACTTTATTATTTTGTGTTGATGACATCCTAAATGTGAATATGGTTCCAATGCATCTAACATCACCTTTTAATTCTTCTTGATTCAAATTATGACCCAATAATATGACTTTTTTACAATTTTAATTAATTGAGGGCCAATTTCCAAAGAATTTCACAAATATTAATTAATCTTGTTTAAGGATAATTAATTCAAATCAAGATCTTAAAGTGGATTTTCCATGGAAGTTGTTGAATATTTCATTAATGGAAATTGATTGTTAATATTTTCATCATCAATTAAACTTGCTAGAATATCAAACAAATATCTAAATTTAATGGAGGACATAATCATGATTGACCTATGTCTCCCCCATGCCTCTTTTCTCTAGATATTTATGAGGATATTTATATATGTAATTAAAAATATTAGATTAATTCATGGCCATACATCAATCTTGAGATGGACAGTCATGGTTAATCCTGACCAATCTCAAAAGTCTATAAATAGAAGGCCTCAAACTACCATTTTTAAGCTCTCATCATGTAATGTTATAATTCTAAAATATCTTCACAAATCATTTATGTTTTGATTATTGTATTATACATATTTGGATTATCTTCATTTGATATGAAATTAGATAGTTTTAATATCATCAAACTAGGTTTTATGGAGTGTTCTTAAGACATTGGAGGAGTTTTGACACCATTGTTGATGAAGACGCAAATTCTTGATCAAGGGGAGAACATGATTTTGAAATAATTTTGAGAAATGGAGTCACTTGGGAAGGTAATGGTTTACTTTTTTCATTTTTATCTTATTTTTATTATCAAAACCCCTCATGAATAGATTGACTTGATTTAATTATCTCTCTATGCATTTTTAATTGATTTATTGGACTAATACTTGATGAATTATTTCTTGGAATACACTCTACACATGTCATACTCTTAATAAGGGTGAGGTATCACCCAAGGACATGTGGTTTACTCTAATTAGTCTTTAGGCTCAATTCATACCCCATTCTAACTGTTTTAGGGCCTTAGGTGGCCACTTGTTCATTTGATTTACTATGTGATGTGGCACATTATGATTAGACTATATCTCTTAGGATCTGACATCTCTGATAGGTCTAGGGATTACCCATTCTAACAACTCAACAACATGGTACCTTTTTACTAGGCTAGGCTCTTCTAGGCTATGAAATCTCTTATAGCTATAGGGGTTAGCCATAGTGACAACTCAGCAACATGGTGCCTTCTAATTAGGCTAAGTTCTCTCAGGCTCTGACATCTTTGATAGGTCTGAGGATAAGTTTTTATGACAACTCAGTGATGTGGTGCCTTCTAATTATACTAGATTCTCTTAGGCTCAGACATCTTTGATAGGTTCAGGGATTAGCTTCTCTTATAACTTGATAATGTGGTGCCTTCTAATTAGGCCAAGATATCCAAGGATATAACATCTTTGACAAATATGGGTATTTATTTATCTAACAACTTGATGATGTGGCACTTTTTAATTAGGTTTGGATCTCCTAAGCTTTGACATCTCTAATAGGTCTGGGGACAAACTACTTTAACAACTCAATGATGTGGATCCTTATTATTATCCTAGTATCTCATATGATTTGAAATATATGATAGGTCTAAATAATAACCACTCCAACAACTCAATAATGTGGAACCTTCTAATTAGGTTGGGATCTCCCAAGCTCTCACATATCTGATAGGTTTGGGGACTAGATACTTTAACAACTATGGGATGTGGTACCTTATGATTAATCCTAGATCTCAAAGGCTCTAGCATCTCTAATAATTTTGGGGACTAAAAATTTTAACAACTCAATGATATTATTCATTTTTATTAATTTATTTTACCCTATGAAACCCACAAAAAGATAATTAAGAAGTGAAAAACTATGCAATACATTTAATACTTACTCATTTGTCATTAAGTTTGTTATTTTCTACAAATAGAAATGGGTTTTTTCTCTAGTAAAGGAATGAGACTCTAGTAAATTCCTTTAAAAGTGAACCTAAAATTTTAAAACCCTAATCCATAAAATAAGAATCATACCTTAGTCATAAAATTAAACAAGGCTTGCTATTACTTGGGGAAATCAGTGTGACATAAGATTTCAAGCATTTTAGTTTAGGTGAAGCCAACAAGAATAAAAGAATAGACCTTGGAGTTCTTGTTCATGGTATTTATTCATAAAGATCCCCCATTTTGAATAAAATTGTTAATGTTGACCACAACAAATACCTTATCACTTTGCTAGATACCATGACCCTTATAGTTTGTTTTCTCCAAAGATTCTAGCCACTATACTTAAACCTGTTGCAAAACTAACCTTACCTTTAGATGATCCTAGTTTAGTTTCTCATCCAAAACTAATTTTAATTGGTAATGACATTATTACCTTATTTTAAATTGATAGCATGCCCTCCTAATGGTTATATTATCCTTATTTTTATATCCACAAAGTTGCTGGTCATTTGACCAAAGATTACTAGTTATATTAGTTGCCCCAGGATTCTCCTTCCACCCCTTCAGGTAGTAAACCTAGAAATTATTCTAATAAACATATTTTTTAATTTAAAATGATAGATAAAAACTCTTCTAATCATTAACAAAAACTTATGAAGTACATCAACACATTTTACCCAACCATTGCTCTACCCAAATATAAGGCCATACCTCCTCCTAAACTAATACCAAAGCATATCCCTAAATATGGAAAAGTATACTATCTTTGTCACTAGTGTGGTACAAATCACACTAATCACTTCCAAATTCTTCAACAATGACTCTTGACTTCCCAAAGTTGACACACACACTATTGATTCCTATTTTTACACATAGCACATGTAAGAAGGCTCCTCCTTCTATGTAGGTTTTACCTCCTTCTCACCCCATATATATTATTCCCATCAAGAAATCAATTTCTCAACTTAATTATTCTATTCACGAGATCCTACATGAGTATTAATCTTCATTAATACACCTACCCTTTTAGTTGAGGAGATACAAAAGGAAGTATTTACATAATTTTCTATGAAGATTGATGAAACTTTGACTGTCATTAGAATTCAAATTCATAGAGATGTTTAAGATATTATGGATAATATTTGTGGTCAAATATATAAGCATTTATGAACATGGAAATTTATTATTTCACATTGTTTTATGTTATGATTTTTATTGTATTTGTGATTCATTTCTATATCTTTTATACACTTGACTATGTGTCGCATTTAGTTTCACTTATATATTTTACATGGATCATTATATTATGCTTTATGTATCTTATATGGTTTCATTTACTTTCACCTTTTCTTATGGATTTTTATCATTTTTTCATGAATTCACATTTATTATTATTTCAATTATTTCATGGATTCTTTTTCTCTTACAATGATTGTTTTCTATCTTATTTCACTCAAAAATAAAATAATTATTATTATGAATTGGTTATATAGACTTGAATTCCTTAGTATTCTATCTCTACCATATGATCAATTAGAAAAAACTAATTATCATTGTACTACTACCATATACTTATGTATTTTTTATCTTATTTCTTCCTTTATTTTCCTTTCACATATTAAGCATACATCTAGTTAAAACTTGAGATTACCTACTAGTTCATAGGTAAGCCAAGGTGTTTAGTTAGTCATATATCTGGTTATTTATCCCCCTTTATAACAAATTATAAATATCATTTGTGTGTATCAATTATATCACTCATGTTGGTTATTCCAAATCTATATGTAGGAGGAATCATAAAAGCCATAAAAAAGTTAAAATCAAAATCATTTAACAAAAAACATTGATTTAAAAAGGCAACATATGAATTAAAATTATAATCACACCAAAAGATGTGATTCGTATCACATATCTTATTTATAATCAAAGATAAAAATCCACAATTGGCCTCATGATGGATCCAAGTTCCATTGAGGTGCGATAGGCTAGTAGACTGGGTTAGGAGAAAAAAAAGTCTATAATTACCACCTACTTTCTCACACAAGTACCTAATGTTCATAGTATACTGATGGCTTTGTAATATGTCTTAAGGAATGAGGAACATGTTTTGGGAATTTAGGTCAATTTTAATTTTATTTTTCATATAACCTTCATGACTTGATCTTAGTATCTCACATATTTTCCTATACAAATTTATGTTTATTGTGAGTAGGTATCCTTTCTATATCAATGGTCACTAGACTCTTAGTGTCTCTCCTTTTTAACTAGTATGACTCATGTTTACTAAGGTTTTTTCATACATGCCTATATCATTTTTTTACATTCCCTCTTCGATTACAACAATCCTAATATTTACCCTTAAGAAATATTATTTTGTTAATTGATCATTTCCCCTATGGTTTGCCTTTGTGAGTTGAAATGTAAGACCATGGATAGGACCAATCTATCCTCATAAATTACCATAATAAAATACTTAATTATTTTCACCCTAATTACCATTTATCTCATTGGTGTTTCCATTATGATTTTCAGTGTAAGACCAGGGACTCCTCACAAATTACCATTTTAAAACATCCTTTTAATTATTCTCATAGTTGTTTCCACCTCATTGGTGTTACCTTTGTGATTTTAAGTGTAAGACCATGGATATGACCAAAATATCCTAAAAAATATTATAATATCTAGTTCATACTAGAACTAGGTCATAATATAATTACATGCATAAAATTTAAGATAATTTGTGTTAGATTATGATTTACACGTCATTGACATACTTCCCATATTGATTTAGTATGTTTTATGCTTACTTCATAAGCACTTTACTTTTATCTTCTTATTTTCAAATTTATTGTATGTTTACAACCATTTTATTAAATTTATCATACTTCCCATATTGATTTAGTATGATTACTTTGATTTACACTTACATTTTGTTTTTTTCATACTTCCCAACTTAATTTAGTATGATTGGTTGACTTTACTATTTATTTGTTTTATACCATTGGTTTTCATGTGTATTCCATTTTATTATAGAATTTCATACTTCCCAACATGATATAATATGACATTTTTTAAAAAATTTTGTTTCAAATATTTGTACATGGTTTGATAAAATGTGTTACCCTTTTCACCATTTTGGTTTATTATATTTACTCATCTTTTGTTTTTACATAATTCCCATCATGATATAGTGTGTATTATATTTGTTTTGATTATTTATACCTTTCCAAATCATTTTTGTCTTTTATTTTTAACCATACATGTGTATCACATAATGATAAAAAATAAAACATACATCACATATTTCCAATAACATATACAACAAAAGTGAAAGATGTGTTAGAAAGGAAATATATCCATACATCCATCCACATACAAATACAACTAAAAATCATAGGTCAATGAAATATCCACACACACACACACACATATATAGATATATACATATATCTACACACACACACACACACACACACACACACACACACACACACACACACACACACACACACACACACACACACACACACACACACACACACACACACACACACACACACACACACACACACACACGCACACACACACACATAGATATATGTACATATATATAGATATAATACAAGTACAAAATACAATAGCTACATATTTAAGGTTATGTTCTATCATGCTTATCCTAAGTCCCAAAGATGTTACCCATGGATGATTGTGAGTAACCCATTTTAAGGGTGCATTGTAAAGAGGAAATTTGAGATCTAAAGCCAACAAATTGACCTTATAAGTTGATAACCTAGGCATGTACTTATACTAGTTGTATCATAGTCACCATGTGCATAGATCACTCATATGTTAAAGCCTACCAAGCTCAAACCTCTCTATTTCCTACACATGCAAGTGGATAAGAACCATCACCTCATTCTTTTAACTATTGTATAGCCTCTCTCACTAGTATAAACTAACTAGCATGAGTTGGGGTAGATGATACCATAGGATCAACCAAAGTGGTAGGGTCATAATGTAGCAACACCCCATCTAAATTATCATGATGCACAACCATAATTAGGGATCCCCATCTAATTTTCTCTATAAAAATAAAATTTATAAAGTTAAAAATAATATACATCAGATATCATATATATATATATATATATATATATCTCAAATCACACAGCTATCATAACAAAGGATGCAACTAGTGTTATATATCAAAAACTTAAACCAAATCAAAAAAAATCTCACCAATGTCAATATCACCAATAACAATCTTCCCATCTAATCACCTACCAAACACCTCCTCTATGATTTGCCTCCACACCAATGCAAAACTAGGAGTCACCACCCAAGACCATCATGTACCCCTTTCTTAGTGGCATCTTTATAGACCAACTATGTCCTAGATTCACTGTCAAATCCTCCTATGTAATAACTAGCACCTATATATCCTCTCATCAATGGTGTCTCCATATTTTATGATCTCATGGTAGTAATTGTCACCTTCATTATGGTCCCTTATTTCATCCCACATCTCCCACATCCGCATCTATTGAATCATGTTATCTCAACCTCCATATACCCTGATGTCATGCCTGAAAAACCCATGGTCTCACTCATTGAGGCCTAATAATATGTATCTTGATTGACACCTCTACACCTCATTTCCCTCTTAGATATATATCATGTTATGAACATTAAGAAATTAATACTAGAGGAACCACTATATGTGGTATCCCCAACTATCTTGATACATACACCATTGATTAGGCTCCACCTAATAAATATAATGGTCCATGATCTACACATGCACCAAATTAGTAACAATAGTGGCTCAAAGTTTCCATATAAACGTAATGTGAGTATAAAGATACCACACTATCTACCTTCATATGGAAGTTTACAAATATGGAACATGTTGCACAACACATGATACATAGTCCTACCTCCACCTAAAAACCCAAGGTAACCTATCATCAATTACATAGGGCAACCGAATTAGCTGATACATAGGGAGTGTTTTGTATATCCACATGATTGGCATAATTATGAGGCCTATTGTCCTCTTTCCCTAGGTCAACATACCATACATATTATGCATGAGATGGACCCAAATGATATAACCAAGATCATACAAGGTACCCTGATCAATGATAGACTTGCATGAGGCTATCATGTACAATAATCTCTTTCCATAAAAATTATGACATAATACTCATGATATCACAAGCTTCACCATGGGATTCTATATATTTGGAATGGCCATGATATAAACAAAAATAAGCTAATACGTAACCCATATTAGATCCTATCCAAGCATGTTTCCCACTGGGTTAAGGCTCATCTCTCATCCTCTAACTTTGGTGTATCACATATCACTAGTGTCCCATATATAAGAAGTCCAAGAAAGGAATGGACATCCTCCAAGGTGATAGACACCTCTATAATATCCCCATCTACCTCACATCAAAAAGTATTGGTCAATCATTCCCATGCTCCTAAGAACATGACAATGAGATCAAAACTCAATAGGATCCGTCTCATCTCCATAATGCCTCCAAAACCTAAGCCAACCATCTAAGCTATATCCACATCTGAAAAATGCTCCACAAAATTTGGTATTTATGATGCATCTACCAAGTGTTAAAATCTCCATTGCCTTTGTAAAATATCAAACTAAAGAGATTGTATTAGATATTGATGTCATAATAATAAAATCCATTCATAAATACTCTAAAAAAACTACAAATTAACTAATTCATTAGTTTTTTTGATTTATTTATCTATTTTTTCCCTTTTCCTACACCATTTGCCTATTTAATACTAAATTGGCCTTGTCACATTCTTACCATACTACATCGGCCTCTTGTTACATAATCGACCCATTCTTCTAGACATTATTGGCTTGTTTAATACTAAATCAACACTTTTTTAGTTATAACATACTATATTAGCCTTCTAATAAATTATTAGCCTCATTAAATAAACTATATCAACCACATAATATGATCTGTATCATCCAAAATATACTATGTTGACCATTTCCCTATTTCCAGATGGATTAGCCCACTATTACGCATTCAACCATCTCAAGCGATACATCATCCCACTACTACATAATCATCCCCATAGATTTTTATCACCTTAAAAATTGAGTCAATAGGTTTGATTCTATTCTTAGTCTATGATGACTTTTTGACCATTTACCATAAATGCCTTAGGCATTCATTTGTCTGATCTTTTCCTACCTAGTACCCTGTTCTACCCCTAGTCTACTTAAAAATTTCCTAGGGTCATTTTTGGTGTCTAAAATTTTCCTAACATTTATTTTTATATATTTAACTTACTTTAAATTGAAAAATTTCAAAAATTTGAAATTAATGCTTCCCTTACCTATGCTACACCAATTGTGGTTGCTAGGCATCCTCCATGGACACTCTCTAGGCTCAAACTGGGTCTCTTAGAGCAATATTTTATCATATTAATAAAATAATAAATGAATTAATTTTCACCCCATTTATATTTACTATTAAAAATTATTTCCTTATCAATTATTTATAATCATATTCCATTTTTTTACCATAACTTTTTTTTACTATCTCTTTTTACAAACTGCAAGATGTTCTAAAATCCTGACATTATAGAGAATATTTTCCCATATTACATGTATATTTTGTAAAATTTTAGATTTTTTGATAATTTTTTACAAGTTCACCTAATAGTAACAACATTTGACACCTTTACATTTCCTTCACTTCATTTTATACAACACTAGTGTAAGTAAAGGTATGTATTTTTCAATTTTATCCTTTCAATTATCTTATTTGTTTCTTACTATAATTTATTTAGCTTCATTTTTGTGTGTTGTTAGGTTATTTTCCTAAAGCACCATCCCATGTTACACCTTTGTGACACATGATAAGATTTTTATGGGGTATATGTATACACATAATATTTTAAAACTCTATCAACCACTGATGTTTTCTCTCTTGTAATAACCATTCAAGTCTCAATCTCTTTGATTACACACCTTAAAGAGTGAACTAAGAAATGGGTGGGTAGACCATTAGTACTTCACATTATTATTTTCCCCTATACCAACACTTATAACCAATACAAACCTATCTTATACACTTACCTAAGATTTGACACCTCTCTTACACAATCCTCCAAGTAATTCACCACCTTAAAAAACCCCTATCTAAGACAAAAACTCTTTTTAACATTTACCAAACAATGTCAACCTAGGTTTAACCTATAATTAAATTATATTATCACATTACGAGACTTTATTAACCTTAGTCAACCCAATTTGAGACCTAACTTACTTTTATCAATTAAACATATAGGGTTAATTGGACCAACATTATTAACTAAACTTTTGGAAGAGTTTAAGGTTAGATTCAACTATATATACACATAATTTTTTCCATTTCAAGAGAGACAATAAGAAAAAATCATATCTTACATGTCTTCTTATCTACCATTATACTTGAGGATAATTTCTTAGGGTTTCAATATTACACTTGGAGATATGAATCATGTCTTGTAGAGAAGTCCTTTGGATGTATATGAAAGTCATGTAACTAGAGTCGACCTATCCTTATTGTCATTACATACCACAACAACCTCTTGTGAAGCACCTTAGCCAAGGGAGATATTGAGGCTCAATAGGTTTTTCTTTAATGGTAATTATTCTTAACACTTGCTCATCCTTGTTAAAGTAGATAGATTTGCATTTGTTAACATACATGTTTTTCTCTCCATGCATTAGGATTTCCTCTACATTAGCTTGAGTAGATATCTACTATGGATGTTTACTTTTATGTTTATTACCCAGGTTTTATTCCATGAGCTTTGGTGAGCACTAGATTATATTTTAATTTACTTTATATTTACTTTGTGAATATAATAAAACATAGGACCTAACTAAGGTTATCACATGGAATTTCTTAACTAGAAGCTTTAGAACCCTCTCTAGTGATATTGTTGTGGTAAGAGACCATTTGGTTAGGTCTATCAAATCTATCATAGTCATGACTTTCATTTTATAAGTGTACCAATGAGTGGAAGGGTAAGTGTGATTTATCTTCTTCGAGATAGGAATGGATTTTATATCATATTCACTTTCCATTATATACATT
Organism: Torreya grandis; assembly: GCA_037957365.1. Classification (NCBI taxonomy): domain Eukaryota; kingdom Viridiplantae; phylum Streptophyta; class Pinopsida; order Cupressales; family Taxaceae; genus Torreya; species Torreya grandis. The sequence continues at coordinate 3,015,475 of JARHVA010001708.1, read as the reverse complement.
TTGTTATTTACATATTATAAATGAGTTTGGACTTAGTTTAAGTCAAAATAATATATTGGATTATTATACCTCAATGGAAGTTAATAAGTTAATCATTTATTGGTTGATAGTTCTTGGTAATTGAGTTCACTGACTATTGAGTTGATGTGATACCAACTCTAACCTTGGTCAAAATACAAGTAGGAAACTATTAATATTTTGGGTTGAAGACCTTAGTTAAGGTATAGCATAATAATTGTGTATTTACCTAAATTTAGGCCAATATCATACTTGATTAATTATTTTAGTGGAATGTGGGTTAATATACCTTTGAGAACCTAATCAAGATGATAATAATATTTTTTTTTGCATGATTATGTTGGGACATATATCAAGGTCATTTTTAAATAATTGTTTAAATGGGGAATTCCCTAAATTTTCCTTATATTTTAGATTAATTTTTAATATCATTTAATTGACATTTAGCTAACAATGATTGCATGATTTGGAATAAATGGTTAACTTCTAAGGATTTATAACTTCATGAAAATTTTACTTGAGGCAAATGAGGAATGAATATGCAATTTTGTTAAAGTTATTTTGAGGGAATTTAAATGGAATACTTGATTAGATGTGTTCTCAATACTTACATGTATGCTACATCTCAAGGGTTTTACATGGGATTTGAAGGTGAGCTAGGGTATGTAACAAAAACATAATAAGATAACTGTAATGTAGTTAGAAAGAGGATGCACTAAAGAAAATAAGGCCAATCTTGTTCCTAAAATTACATGCATGTATATATCTCCTCCATTATATGTTTTATATGATTTAAATCTTATTTTTGGTTTATTAATCTCCACATAGATTCTCTATTTAGGGTAGAAATCCATATAAGTATACCCATGCATACCTATATGAGTATATACATTGATTTAAAATAAGATTCCTATAAACATAACTACATAGAATAATCCCTATGTTGAAGGATGATTTTTATTGAAAATTATTGAATGTGGTTTTGTCTTGATAACATTGGGATGGAGGTTTAACCATAACCATTATTTTTATGATTTCCTAAGTTACGCTTATTAAGTACTAAATATGTTCCTTTAGATGTTGAAACTATGTTAAAATCATTCCATTTTGGGTTATGGGTAATGTTGGTAGAAACTAGTTTATTATTCAGCTGATATTTTGTTGTGTATGAATTTTTTTTAGGAATATCATTGTTTATTTTATGGTAGATTAAATTGGTAATTTTTATGATATATTATTGAGTGGTGTTTCTTTCTTCTATGATACTACTATTTTTTATTTCAAATGTGAAGGAAGGTTGATTTTTATTATTCAACCAAACCACTCATTTGGACTTATGTTATTATGTAAAGGATATGTCTAAATTTTCTAAATTATGTATTTCATAAAGAAATGTGTTGTTCAACCCTAGATTTGTCTTTGTACTCATTTTAAGATTTAATATTGATATGTAAGTAGAAATATCTCTCTTAATCCATTGTATGCTTCCAAAAGGATTCTTTATGTATAAAATCTATCTTTTTCTACAAAAAAGCATGTTTTGTAGTAGGTAGTATGAATGCAAAGCAAGTGAATGTTTTATTCCATACACTTTGAATGTTTAGAGGGTCTAGTAAAACAATCATCACATTATATTATGTTCACATGATGCATTCTTATTTTAGATCTTGAAAACAATTTGGAAAAGTATGATTGCATACTTAACTTCTAAGAGATGATGGAAATATTCCATACAATGTTGATATTATGGGTAAGATTAAATGTTGCAAGTATTGTAAAGAGGTCTGAATTTTGATTATTTAATTAATAACCTCAAACAATATATAAAAAAACTTATAAGTAATTTATGGGTGTGGTAACTTACATTCTTTTATAGGAAAATGGTGAATAAGTTCATCCCCTCAGTAAGTTTACTTTTATGATTATTTCTTGATTGATATTCCTTAAATTGTATAATTCCATTAATTTTGTAAGGCAACATGATTTTAGTTTAACTGCATGGTTTACATATAAGGAATGTTTACATTAAATAATTCTTATATAATAATCATTTTCTAATCTTACTTTACCTATATCTTGATTTAATGTTATTATAATGCTTATCCAAGAGGGATTAAACATTATCAGATCTATGTTGGCTTGTCTATTTGACATACCCTAGTTTAGATGATTGGTTGATGTTGATAAACCTCTATTTTATAGTTTTCCATTATTCTTAAAGTATATCTCTTTGTTTTACATGATTTAATGTTTCTTATTCATTTTTGATGATATCTTACCTATAAATGAATCTTAATTGTACCCATGATTTTGGAAACACATGAAAAGTTGTAGGGTTCTATATATGGCATTTTATTACTTATAACCACATGCAATTTAGTAAAAAATATTTTTATCCATTGATTTTAGTTACTAGCCATGGAAACTTACCATAAAATTGAATTATTGTGACCATAATTTCTTGATTATGTTTAATTATTAGTTGGATACTTGGTTTTAATAAAATATAAAAATTATGATATTGTTGAATTAGTATTTATTTTTATGGATGTTGTAAATAGATCATGCATGTTGATTTGATTAGTGAAACTCATTTTGTTGGATTTTTGTGTTGATTAAGATGTCATATGGTCAAATATGAAGATGATACTAATTGTTATTCTTTGGTTAAATCTCTTACATTATTTTGATTCATAAAGAACCATGGTCCTTGTGTTACATTACTTGTCATGGTTTACCTAGGTTACACTATTGTATGATTTGATATTGTTATGATAATATTATAGTAATCCATATGTTCATTTACATAGGAAATAAAATCCAATATAGGTAATTAGAGATGTGATAGAATTAATTTTTTAATTAGGACTTGAGTTATTTAGGAGATTCCATGACAAGAGTGAAAGTGTTTAAAGGATGGGTTTTGCATTGAAATATATGGGGATCAATAGATTACCCAATGGGAATTTAACCCATGTAACCTAGTAGTTAATACTCCCTTCTATCTTTTTCACTTTATTGTTCACTATATCTCTCTATCACTCATAGTTTCATGTTTATATTTGTTAGTATGAATATTTTGCATTCATAAAAAGTGACACCCATGTATTAAGGAATCTTATGGAAGAAAGAAATACTAAATGTTTTTTTGGATATTTATGCTAGTATTATTATAGTTTGTAACTCACACTCAGTAGCCTTGAGACATTTTGATAAATGAATATTTTGAATATACTCTTCATTCTAAGGAGACTATAGGAAAAGATTGGTGTTGACACTACATTTTTATGGACTTATTTATGCATTCTAGAACTTAATAAGGTCTTGGGTTAGATAAAGTTATTTCCTTATTGTAAAGTTACCAATGAATATTTTAATATGATTTTAAGGAATTATTTAATAAGATGATATCAAATAATTGGTATGAAAACCTTAAGGGCTAAGACTTTTTAAAATAGTCTATAGTAGAAAATTATTTTATCTAATTTTAAGAAAATAAATATTGATCTATATAAATCATTTAAATAATACTTGATAAATATAGGTATTTCTTAATGGATATTAATTCCAATACATTAGAAAGTAATATTTCATGTACAATAAAAGAGTGTGTTTTTATGCCTCAGGCTCAAATCTTATTATTTGATAAGCTATGATTTAATAATGATTAGAAATAATATGAAACTACATGAGCATACAACTATTCATAAATAAATAATGATGATAATTTTCCATGTTATACTAATATGGAGTTAAAAATATCCTTGATTTGGAATCTTCACTTGTGAGATTAATTTAACTATTTTGGGAATTATGGAATATAAAACCTTAGGTTGTTAAAGTGATGGAATAATAAATCAAGGATTAAATATGAAATAATCATAGTCATTGATTTGTATAATAATTTATTTATTTTCTTAGTCTATAAATATAAATAAATTACAAAAGAGATACTTAGCTAGAAAACTAACTGAAATAGAGAAATAGAGGAATGAAAACTACTGAAGGGATAGTACAGGGTGTCTCAACAAGAAACAAGCATTACACACCCTCTTAATAGTAGTAAATTATTTTGGTTAATAACACACCATGATAGTGTCTCTTGTGTTATGTTAATGTCCCTGTGTAGTAGAGATAATGAATTCCTAGGTGGAACATTGCTTAGTTATGAGAAGTCTGTGTCTGTTTGAATAAATGTTAGATCATTGTTTGTTCCCTATTCTTGATTGATTTCAATGTGAAACCCTTAGCCTCTATGTTTTTTAGGGTATTTAAGGAGAACAAGTATAAAAACATTGGAATTATTAGGGTAGGTTGGATGTGACTTCAACACCCCATGTGTTGAGCATTGCCTACATACCAATACTTTGAAAAGGCATCAAGCCCTATGTAGTTCTCCCAATCTATGTGCTAGTGTAAATTTAATTTAATGCTAGTATGAGTGTCAATTTGAGTATGCATTGAGATTGGAAACATAATTATTCTAAGATTTGGGATATTGTAGATGGGTGTATGTATAATTAGGGGAAAATAGGGATTAATGACCTTGATTTTCATAACTATGTCTAAGTTTGCTTGTGAGTATTTAAATTTGATTTCCATCTAAGGGATAAATGAATTAAATTGGTCTATATATATCATTAGGGTGATTATAAAGACATGAAATGGGTCTATACCTAAGTAAATTTGAGAATTAGAAAGATATCCATTGGGAGTGAAAAGAGCTAGGGGACATTAGCACTACCCCTTAATCAATATCACAATGTGCTAATATCCAAAGGGCCACACTAATGTACATGTGATAGGAATAGGTGAAAAATGGACCTAGGTGCTTAAGATAATTCTTAGTTTTACTTTTGGTATATCTAGGATTATGTTAGACTTACATAAAAACTAGAAAGTGATCAAGAGAGGCACTAAGATAGGTCTAGGGCTAATCTAATTTTGTATCAAGAGACACTTAATGCACTAAAATGACATTTTAGATGATTAAATTCCACCCCCCCTTTTTTTATATAAATGTAACAAAGTGAAATGACTAGGATAAAGGAGAAATAGATTTACCTGGACTTACCTATGAGGCAAAGCCCATGAATCTGGTTTTGAGTTTGTGAAGCATGCTCCATTATGTGTCTTATGAATGAAACATGAATGAATAAATCCTTAATAAATATAAAAAACAAATAAAAAATTTAGTAAATAGATGAGAGAAAGAGTAAAATAATGAATACACCTCATTGGGTATGTTAAACAATGATAAAAATGGTGACATCTTCTATGTGTAGATGGTGATTAAATGGTGAATAGCTTGGATTGAGATAATGGTTTACTCAATCATGTGTGGGTGGAAAAATAAATAAATTTTCACTTCAATCCATCATTTCCCACCCCTTCTTGGTGGATTATAATCTATGAATACTTAGATTTGATTGATGGCTTGTTTAACCCTCTCATGCAGGTGGATCAAAAACTCAAGGAGGATATGACTCCATAATTACTTGACCATGTGTATTAGATTCATATGAATATGAAATTAGTTGATGTAGCTAAAATTGTGTAAGATTTATATAATGCAACTTATAAAATCTAAAATGTAAAATTTCTTAGGGGCCACTCAAGAACTCTAAATTATAAAATGGCTCAGGGGCCACTCAAGAATTCTAACTACTACAGGTGGAATGGGGAATAAATATGGTGTAAACCTAGTGTAAAAATATTGAAAATGGTATCTAAAGTAATAAAATGGAGAAGTACATGGATTTATCATTCCATATGAGAGTACTGGTGCCAAACTAAACATATGAGAACAATATGCCATGCACATGCCCCCAACTTTGATATCTATGTATATGGATTCTATATTGAATCATAATAATTTGTATTTCAATATATGAAACTAAAATGGGAGTGATAATACCATGCATAATTCCACATATCTAAAAAACTATGTAATTTGTATAAAACCTAAGTATATACTAAACCTATTCAATAATCTATGATTGAGACTATGTAAATCTGAATCGTAACTACTATAGATTTTTGACAGTTCTAGAATTTTATATTTTTGGGGCTAATAAATAGTATCATGGTACCCTAGTTAATAATATACTATGATAGTGTCATCTATTTTGTGTTTTTGACCAAATGTGCTTTTTATATGCAACACTGAGAATGATCTAGTTGTGATTATTTTCACTATATTTTCCTAAGTCTAGGCTCTATAGTTTGTGTCTATGTGCTAAGAAATATGTTTTGAGTGCATTGAGATGGCTTGATTTTTGTGAAAAACCCCTATGAATTCCCCTCTTTTGAGGGGAGTTATTTAAACTCTATAATAACCATACTAGAAATAAAATCTATGTATCATGTGTGTTATACTGATAATATGATATCTGCATGATAAACAAATATAATGTGTATATTAGACATCAAAACATAAATTTTTGAGCATAATTTGGTAATGTATGATGTATGTAATATCTAGAATTCAAAAGTTTATCAAGATAGATATAATAATGTAAATATGTATATGAACAACAAATCTTAGTATAATCTATGTAAACTACTTAGGGGGATGGGGTATAATGTCCATCAAGGTACCCAAAGAGGAAGGGGAGATACATGAGGTCCCTCATGGCATCACAAAAATAGTGTGAAAGAAATAAGTAAGAGATAAGTGTCATGGACATGACACATACATGAAAGCATACATACAAACATATGAGGCACATAAAGTAGGCCAAGGGGACATAATACAAGGGACATGAGCACATGTTGCTAAGTCTGAGCAAGTCATAAATATAAGGACATGTTAAACTATCCATATATGCAAAGAGAAAATAAGGTTGGCTTAGATCTAGATTTAAGGACATGTTAAAATATTTGAATACACAATCAAGAATCACACACAAGGACATGGGACCATGTCTAAGGTATACATACAATGAATGAAGTGGCTTATATCCATAGAACAAAGGCATACTAAAATGCCCTATAATATATGTAGAAGTAAATATATGAAATAAAATATAAACTAATAAATCTAAAAATGAAAGTATGAATGAATAGATGGTATAAATCCATATAAGAGCAAAGATGTATAAAATTTGAGTCTATAGTAGTGGTAGTTGAAAAAAAATTCATGTAGTATAGAATGATATAACCTATAAAATTAGAATATATGTAGTATAATACCCCTAATGGGTGAATGCATCAATGTTGAATCTATGTATCTATGTGTGTTCCTCTAGTGGGTGAATATTAGCAAATCTAGATCTATATGATGGACCTGCATCTTGTAATAATCTACAAACACTCAAAAGGAACAAGTGAATCATGTATATATGATAAAACCAACTACACTAATAGAGATAACATATGTAGTACTTATAAAATAGAAGGAATATAAACATGGAAATGCATACAATCTAAAATTTGTATTTTCTAAGTAATATTTGAATGTTTATGTATTTTTTGAGCATATTAAATTATTTTTGTGTTGTCTAAGTATATGATATGTACAAGAAATATGAAAATGAAACTATGTATAGTAATATGAAAATGAAATTATGTAAAATTAATGTGTAATTAAATGATATTATATATAAATCAAATGTAGTGCCTTTATAAAACTAAGAACACATCCATAAGATGTGGATATTCAAATGATTGATCTTATGGGGGTCATCTAATGTTAGATGTTGAATTTGTCCAAACTTAAATAATTTGATGAGACCATAAAATGGCTCATTTTATCCATGTGATAACATCCCTTTCCTTGAATAATAATTTGATCTAAGTATAATTTCTAAACTTATGATTTATTTAGAATGAAATAAAGAACTAATACTTGGTTATTTCTTTATAAACCATTTTCTTCTTGATTGTTGATTCTTGTTACTAAATATTTGGAAAAAGCTATTAATATGTGTATATGCAGCCCATAATATACCAAATTAGACATGAGCATGAGGTACCAACCAAGTATCAGCTTCAAGGTGAGCTATAGGCACTCTAGACATAACTACAAACTCACTTAGATTTACTATGGACTCACTCAGTTCATATCTATGGATTGAGCTAGTAGCTCTATATTCATATAGTTAATTAATTGAAGACTAGTTCAAAGCATAAAATTCCAATGGAATCCATCATATTCATCAATAGTTTGAAGAATTCAATTTAGATAAAGTCTTGGATCGTATAGGTTTCATATCTATGAACTCTACAGGACTAAAATCTATGGACTCTGTAGGTTGAGACATCTATGGACTATACAAGAATATCTAAAGACTATGCATATATATGTAATATGCCTATCTATGGACTATGTGCCCATCTACAAATTATTTTCTTAGGCTCTTCAAGTTTATAGTTTGCATCTAAATTTAGATTTATGTAATTTCATTTCATAAATAGTTCTCTTCATATTTCAAGAAGATTGATCTTATGTTGTAAATAGATAATAGCATCTCTCTCCATATTTTGTGGAAGATTGACATAAGCTAGAATATCTAAGTTGTTATGTTTCTCTTCATATTTGGTGGAGAGAATGTAGGATTTTTATTCCTAAATAAGGAGTTAATTAGAAGCATGAGATTATAAATTCAACCTCCCACACCATTGTAATCAATCTTGATAATACATTCAAAAGATTTGTAACATAAATTTAGTTTTATAATTAAAATCCTCTTCTAAAGAATGAGTTGGTCACTCATTCCAAGGAAGATGGATATATGTATTTTTATTTATTTATTTGTTATGTAATTATGTTTTTAAATTGTTATCTTTTATTTTTCATGTAAACATTTATTTTTTGTAAAGTTGTTATGAACCTACAGGTGTTTTCCATGTTTTCCTTATTTATTATTTTCTTTTCAATTCAGTAATTTAATTCTCTATAAAAGTGTGGTGTGCCTTTTAATTCATAAAAGTGTGGAGTGTGGTAGAAGAGACTAGTTTCTAGAGATCTATTTCTCCTTTTACATATAGCCTTGGACACAAGCCCTAGATTGACATTATTAAATGATGAATTAATGACTCATAATAAATCATCATCATCATCATGACCATCATACCATTATATTAATATAAGTATATCCTTATCCTTAGTGTTAGTATAGAGTCTATGCATCTGAATAACATGCTACTCTACTATGTAATAAGCCTCCCATGCAGTCCCAAGGTAAACCACATTGGATTTTAAAATGTCTATATGAAATCTATTATTCTCATTAAGTCCATCATGTAATATGTGAACTATGTGTCCCTCATAACTAAAAGTCAAATATCTATATGTTTGATTGACTATGGCATCCACTACCTATAATCATGTACTACCAAGTGTAACCTATATATGAGTGCCTATGATCGTGATGAAGAGTTGTGTGTTGACCACCTTAGGGACACATGAAAATGGGAGTATTATGTGTCTTAAGGAGTCTTGAAAATGTATAACATGATGTATATCAGTCTCCTAATGTCTATTGTGTTATAATAATGTCAATATATAAGTGTTAGGATCAGAATCCTCATTTATAACAATATGAGGGATGTATTAGTCCTTGATGAAAAATAGAATAGTCAAGGGATCATTTTGTGAATCTGTATGTCAATAAAGAATCTATTGTGGTGCCTATACTAGTGGATGAAGAGGTTGTGTAATCTAGATAGTGCCATGAGCCTTGAATTTATTCAACTTCTATTTTAATGTTGAGCATGTATTTGTATCATGTCCAGTAATCTTGTGAAAATGACAAAAGGGTCTATCATCCTGCTATGATAATATGGTAATGGATCTATGGTAAATTGTGGGTAGTGACATCAATCCTCTATCAAGTAATATTTATAGAATTTGGTATGGTATGTTTTTTGCATTGCCTACCTAAATCTAGATAACTAGGTTAATATCCATAGATGTGACCATATATACTAAGTCTATAGAAGAACCTACCTATAAATGAAAGTGGGTGTTTAGGCCTATATATATGTAACTATGAACTAGTGGTGATGCCTATGTAGGTAAATGAATGAGTGCCTTAAAATAATCTCTATATTATCTAGGGCATATTAACATGAAGTTTAGCCTACATAAATAATCATCGATGTTTATGGGTGTTGTATTATCCTTTGTAGTGGTCTCAAAATCTATATTTGAGTTTCTGATGTATACTTCATCTGAGTTAAAAAGTAATGGTAATTATTCTATGTGAATCTCATCATCCATCATGGGCACAGATAAATGTGTTTTAGGAGGATCATTATCCATCATGGGTAAATATAATGGTGTTGTAGGAGGATCTAAAACTAGTGTAAGAATAGTTCTTCTAGATTCCTCAATCTCATATGTATGTATCTATTCTATAGGAATTATATGAGTCAAGGATTATATTATAACATGAGGTATCCCATATGGAGATATACTTAGGTTATTTGGCTTGATGACTCTATAATATATTAATGGTTTGTTATCAACTAGACAAGTGTATAAATATTCATCATGTAAAAATTTGACACATTTATACAAGGTAGAGGGGATAGCCTCCATGACATGTAACCAAGGTCTTCGAGTAATAAATTGTAATTTAAATGATCAAGCATCACTTGAAATAATGTGGATATGGATTTTGGCCTATATATGACATCTAATGTAATAGAACCTAATACCTATAAGGGAATGTCATCAAAACCTTAAATTTTCTTATATGCTTTCTGAAGGGATGTTATATCAACCCACATAGTCTATAAAATTTTGAGGTTGCATATGTTAAGATTTGAACCACTATAAATTATAACTAATTTAATAGTGGTGGTTTTAATATGTGCCTAAATGAAGAGTGGTATATTATGATCGATAACTATCTATGAGGGAAAATCCTCATTCCCAAAAGATATAACATCCTCAATGTCTTTTATAGTGTTCATGATAAATGAAAAATAAATTGGATATATATCAAGAGGTAAATGTTTATGATTGAGTATTTGAAAATAATATATTTTAAAATAGTTTCCTTTTGAAGTAATTATAATATAGAAATCTTAGGTAGTATATTTATCAACTAATCCATGATATCATATTCTATGTGTTGATCGCTAGGTCCTATTATATTATGTTGGGGATAAGGAGGGATCATGGAATTACATTGATATTATATAGGCTAAGGAGGAATCTTATTTCATCTAGTAACAAATTAAACTATATGATCTACTATTTTTCAAGAGCAAGTAGTAGAGGTGGGATGTGATCGAAGGTATTCAACAAAAGGAATCCTCTAAGCTCATTATCATCGAGTAGTAACCAAAGGTAACTAAAAATTGGACATATAATAATGTTCTTAATAGAAGGGGAGTGTGGACTAATGTGTGAGGTAAAATGAGTTATAATGTGATCCATGAGAGGAGTAACATACATGTGCACATTCTAAAAATGGTAGGTAATAAGAATGCAAGAGAAACCACCAAACTTTACACCAAAAAGTATAAAGTGTCTTGTATTAGGATAATCATGATGAAAGGATAAAAAATAAAAATTGAAAACATTCTAAAAGTAATAAGGGAAACTCTAAGGTGAATTTGGGTTTTAAGTTATTTTCTCAAAGTAAGTTGAGTTTACCAGATTATTTAACTATTTTGGGAATTATGGAATGTAAATCCCTAGGTTGTTAAAGTGAATGAATAATAAATAAGGGAATAAATATGCAATAAATACAACCACTAATTTGTATAATAATTTAATTGTTTGCCTAGATTATAAATAACAATAAATTATAAAAGTGATACTTAGCTAAAAATTGGCCAAGATGGACAAGTGAAGGGCTATAAACTAGTACAGGGATAGTGAAAGGTGTCACCAATAAGCAATAAGCATCAGACATCCTCCTAGACAATATAATGGTCCTCTAGTCAATAGTGAACCATGTTAGTGTCCCATGTTTTGTGTTAATGTCCTTACACAATAAAGATAATGAATTCCTACATGGACCTTCACCTAGTTTTAAGAATCTTGTGCCTATGTGCCTGAATGTTGGATCATTATCTATTCCATGTTTTTGATTGATTTCAATGTGAAACCCAAATCCTCTTTATTCATTAGGGTATTTGAGGATCACAAGTATAAAAATCATGGTGTTATCAGGGTAGGCTAGATGTGACCTCAACACCTTATGTGTTGAGCATTGCCTACATATGAATACCTTGAAATGGGATCAGTCCTAATGAAGTTATCCCAATTTAAGTACTAGTGCAAGTGTAATTAAATGCTAGTATGATTTCCAATTTGAGTGATTTGAGTGTGAAGTGAGACTATAAATCTAATTAATCTAAGGTTTGAGATATTGTTGATGGGTGTAAGCATAAGTAGGGTAGAATAGGGATAAATGACCTTGTTTTTTACAAAATTTTATAAGTTTATTTATGAGTATTTGTATATAATTTATATTTATGGGATAAATAAATTAAATTGGTCTATATATATCATTTTGGTGCTTTTCAAGACATAAATGGGTCTAGGCTAAGCATAAGGCACTTTAAAAAATCAAAAGATATCTATTGGGGGTGCAAATAGATAGGGGAAATTAGCACTTCCCCTTTTCCAATATCACAATGTGCTATATTCTAAAGGGCCATGCTAATGTCCAAGTGGCAAGAAAGGGTAAAAAAGGGAGCTAGGTATCTAAGTGAAGGCTCAGTGCTAATTTTGGTATATTAGGGTCTTACATAAAATCTATAAAGTGATCAAGAGAGGCCCTAAGATAGGTATAGGAATAATATAAGGATAATTTGGTCTCAATTGAAACTCACTACATGAAAATGACATTTAAGATGACTACATAGACACTCTACCAAAACTAGACTCTAGCTTCAATTTTTATTCTAGTATAAATGGGTAGTCTAGATTAAGGCATTCAAAGGGAATTTATCTATGGATTTGATGAAGTTTAACAAGGATAAAAAATTTAAGAGGTTAAGTGATGCCTCTTTATTTTACTATTTGAATTTTTTAAAGACTCTTAACTCTTGTTTAGCAAGTCTAATTACTAGTATCACATGTAGATGAAAAAAATATCATATGCAACTTAATGAAATTATTGAAATTAGTTTCTCATGTATAATAATTATTTTTATAATAATAATATCATAATGTTATAATTTAAACAAATTGTGTTGAATTTGGGGGGATTGTGATAACTTCATATCATATTTTTCTTGCTAGTTTGGATTTAAAGCTACTCCCACCCACATTGTGAAATTGTCATTCACAAGGATTATGTGGTGAACCTTAGATTATTAGTATATTTAAATAAAATGTATGAAAAAATATATCCCCAATTGTTAAAATGGTTACACTATGATAACATGGTTTGATGGCATTTCATCCCACTAATTTTTTTATCAATGCACTTTCATACATCCTAATGTCTTGTAACTCTTTGTGCATCCTAAAATATTATTGGCCATCATAATCAATAATGAATTATATATCATACAATAAATTAACCTAAAAAATGACCTCAAACCACCCATTAATGAACTTCATTGAAAACATTTACTCTTCCATGATCCAATGCCACCATAAAAAAATGCCATCATTTTTTCCATGTTTATACAAAAACCCATTAATTATTGTGAATGGAAATTTTCTTGTGATAAAATTTCTATTTTCAATTTACATATGAATATTTATAAATGTGTCATTATATATGAAATTAAAATCATCCTCCATGTTATTTGGAGTTGTAGTGACTTTGAATAAGTGTGATTTTAGTGAGTATTATTTTAAGTCTCCTATTTCCTCCCCTATTTGTATCTGGATTTAATGATCTAGTCCTAAATTTTGTCATCTTATATTTATGTTAATTTTGAATTTGTAATGATGAAATAACATCAACCACCTTTAAATTATTCACTCCAATAAGGGATTTTTCATTAGATCTCACAATTCTTCATGATTTGTGAAGAACTAAAATGGATTCACTAGGAAGTAATGCCAAACTTTATGTTTTGGGAACACAAGATTTTTTACCATAAATATGATTAATTAATGATATTGATAATATTAATATATAAATTTTAGATTAAATAATATGTTAAGGTAAGAATTTAAGCATAGATATGAATTTAAAAGATTGAGATGTATTCTTTTAATTTGACAAATTTCATATGCACAATATGGAAATTACTAAAGAGATCAAGATACTTTGAATTTTTGGGTGACTATCTGATTATGACTGTATTATATAGGTCAAAATCAAATATAATCAATCATGTAATTTATTGAGTTATGAAACTAAGTTATTGTCTATGCAGGTTCAATTCTATAGGATCAAGTAGCATTATTGATTAATACTAACCTATTAGTTGGTACTGACCTATGTAAAAGTAGGGAACAATGACTATATAGTCACTTATTAACATATTTTATTTCTCTATGTTTGTCATGTTTAAACTTGATCACACATGTAAATATAAAAATCACCATTCTTGACTTGAAACCCTAATCTTGTTTATAAAGACTAAAAATTTGAAAAAATTGTGGAAGTGTAATGGGATAAGATTACTTGAATCACCCCCATGTGATGATTGAATATTACCTAATTATTCAATACTCCAAAAAGATAAATCAAGCCACACATATTTCTTACACCTAGTGTGATTGTTAAATTGTGTTCATTTTATATATATATGTGGCTAATGATTGATCTTGATACTTGAAAATGATTACTTTGACTTGTATTTTATATGATTCTAACTAATCATAGTGATAGGTTTATAAATTGGGAAAGGAATAATATGGTATATTTTATCAATGTGAATTAGTGTATATATGTATATTAGATAACTTTTAGGTTACTTTTTAATGATACATTAATTTATTGTATATGGATCCAAGTAAATAATTCATCACAACATTGACATACTAGGATAATAGGCCAAATTTAAATATGGGTTTAATTTTTAAAAATATCCATTACTAGGACTGGATTGGTACCAACTAGATTAGGTCAATATCAATTAGGGATATTGACCAGGTATATAAATACTAACCTATGTACAGATAGACTAAATTGATAGTATAGAGATGTATATTATAGTTATTTTTAGGTTTGGAACAAAAAATGAAGGTCATGTAAGTTTTTAACAACAAAATTTAAAAATTAACTCATAAGATAACATGCGACTATGATAGGATGATGAATCATGACCTTGTTTAAGTATTAAGTTATGTGTGGTAAATGTGTGTCAAGCTTGTCATTGTCAAGTACCAAAGACCTTTTTTTAGTATTTTTAAATTCCCTCATTTTATTCTAGTAATTGAATTCTTAGATTAAAAGGCTAAAATGTACATGAGTGTTACAACACACATTTACTTTTGGGAAATGGATCCAAATGTATAGCTTTTCTCCTTGAAAAAAATGTATTTAAAATGAATTATTCAATTTTCATATGTGAAATTTAAAATCTAAAATTCAAAATTGAAATAAAAAGGGTTAGATAACACCTATGTGTTCATGGAAACCATGTTTTCCTTGCATATTTTTGGATTTAATTCTTCATTTTTGAATAATTGGATAACTATTATTTCCTATTAAATCACATGAAGAGTTGGGGTGAACATGACCCAAAATGGTGTAAATATGTAGGATCTAGAGTTGGGAAGGAAACATACCCAAACCCTCATGAATGTGTGGAAAGGTACATACTATAATAACCCAAATTACTATGCATGAAAAAGAGAGAGATGCATACATCCAAGTTCATTTGAATAAATAACTATACAAGTAATTTAGAGACCCATCAAGCAAGTTTACTCAAATAATGTGAAACACACATTGGATATGGATTATAGATTAAATTTTAATGTTTTCTCTAGTTCAATCAAGTTTGACCCATGTAAAAACAAAAATTGGATGATTGAAAGGGAATGAATAATTTTCATGCCCCCATCATCTACACATGTTTATGCTTAGTATTTTCTCTCAATGTAGAAAATAAAGCGTATTATTATTTTAATATAGTATTATAAATCTAATGATTATTTTTAGGAGATTTTTTTATCATAGTTGTAATCTAGATAGCCTATGTATCTAGATGAAGAGTCATTTTGAATATGAAATGAATAGTCATAAGTTTTGGTTATTTAACTATGCAATGGTTCATTCATTTTATTAATGTAATTTGTAATTCTTAATTTTGTAACAAATTCTATCATCCATCATGGCCTTACATTAGTATCAAAAATCATGATTTATATTGGTAATCATTATTCCTCCATTCTCCATTATCCATTATTAACCAATCATGTTAGTTAAAAACATAGCTTTATAACACCCAACACTATGTAGAAGCTATTCTATGGGGTGTAATGGTTATATAAGGAATTTTTGGTAGGTTTTAAAACTAAATTTGACAAATTAATTGATTTTTTTGACCATTTTTGAAAAAATTAAAATGGTGTATTAAATATTTTTAGACCTGTGTTCTACCTATTCTAACTATGTAAGAGGTGTATTGGTTGTCTTTTTGGACCTGCATGATGTTATTTCTATTTTTAGAAAGTGAGATAACTTCAGACCTGCATGGAGCTAAATATAAAATAGTGTGGACTACATGGAGTTATTTTGGTACATCTTTCTATTGTATTGGGATATGTTATACCTAATACATGGTATACTTGTCATTATTTCATATTTTATTAGGTAATTCCAAGGTGTGTTGGAAGGAATAATCAAAATCATACTTTATTTAGTGTCCATGGTTTGTATAGATATATTTAAGTGATCTGGTTACATATTAATTACATGTAGACCTATATTTAATCGATTAATCATTGTGTGAAAACATTTAGATATGTATTCTTGATTATATTGACTTTTTGGATTCAAACTAGTGTGGAGGAGTGCATATACATTAAAAATGATGGCATTTCAACCATTATCTCAGTCTTCCAAGTGGGGAGAAGTCCTTCAAATAACTATACAAGTCAGTTTTTATTATTTTATGTTTTCTTCTTCTTGAATATAAGCATACAAAATAAATGGAGAACATTAAAAATTTTATTCCTTTTTTGACTTATCAAAATTAAAATAATTTGAATTTAAAATAAAATCAAATTTTTTTTCCTAAATAAGAAAAATTTGAAAAGAAGTCAAATTGTGAATAAAACACAACATTTGACATCAATAGTGCCTCTAATTTTTATTTATGAGTAATTTCATAATGATCAAGATACTTTAGTTATAGCCTGAATATTTTTAATAATTAAATTTATGGATTCATCCCTATAAAATGTTAGGGATAAATAAGGGAAAACTCATTTTCCCATTCCCTTTGTTACCCATTTGTGACTATCACTAGACATAAATCTTGAAAATAATCATGAAAAATGTGAGTACTTGGGATTATCATTCCAACATATAAGAACTTTTAGTTAAGAAAGAATTATATATAGAGAAAAACATTTTCATGTACTACCTAGGTACCACATACTATTCTATTCTCATGTGCTTCAACATCTCTTACATGTATCATCAGGTAGATAGAAAGGATGAGATTCTTCCACATACCAATGGCTATATAGGATGGGTGAGCATATATAAATGTTTCGTATATAGTTTGGATGATATATATAAAAAGGTCCTTTTGGAGTGATAAATAACCCTTCCATCTCTTGATTCAACAAACATGAATTATTTTAAGATAATTATTTCCACAATCCTAATCAAAATATAAACATAGATATAATGGTATATATAGGTGGATAAAACAATGATCTTCAATGGCTTATGGTTCAAAATTTGTGATGAATACAATCAACTTGATAAACTCAAGGATGAAAAGGAGATTCCATAATTAAGATTTTAAAAATATAAATCATAGGCCTTGATGAGGTCCTCAATTGATTCAAATATATTTCTTAATATTTTTGGATGCAAAAATCCTTGGTAATATTTTCAAAAATTGAAGGAATTGTATGAATCACACTCAAAATTATAGTTAATAAAACTATAGTTTAAATTATTGAATCTAGAATTGAAAATGGGGATGCCATGAGTTTGGATTCTAAATTCCATGTAGTAAAGCATGATTTTAGTGCCATTAGCATAAAAATTTATGTATATATGATCACTTTCATAAAGGCTCTTCTTCCTACATACTCAACCTACCTGGAGTCATTGAAAACATGTAATTTGTTGAAGATTCACATTTGATTAGTTGGTTGTGAAAATGGGTGAAAGAGAAAAATCCTTAAGAATAAAAACATAGTTCACTGGAGAAATATTTTCTTTTATGAAAATAATAAATGGAAATTATTAAAATAATATATGAAATAAAAATTGAAAAGGGAAGAATAAAGGGTGAGGTAGAAAATCAGGAAAAAATAATAAATAAAAGTTGAAATAAAAATAACACTTGTATTGAAAACATTATGATAGAAAAAAGTGGCATAAGACCCATGAATGAAAGACACCATTGGATATAATTAAATCCTAAATTAAAAAAAAATTATAAAATGAGAAGAATAAAAAATCATCATCTTAATTTTCTTATGTGATTGCATGATTTCCATCTTTAATGAAGTAAATAATGCCTCAGAGACTTAAAATTAGGATAATGCTTACATTTTAGACATTGGTATCATTGAACACATGAATTTATAAAGGGATTTATTTGCATATTTTCATGAATAAGGTTTTTCTCTAGTGTATTTACCATATAAATCAAGTTTTCATCCTTGAGGAAAGGGTACAATTTGACTCATGTCACAAGACTTCCAAATTTCATTATCCATAATGTACTATACATTCCTTAGTCTAAATTAAACTTGTTGTCTCTTGTTCTTATTTTAAAATAATTCCACTACATAAAAATTAATTATGGAGTGGTTAATGTCACAATAAAATGTGATTATACATTTTTTCTAACTAAATATGCGGAAGGAAAATTATTGAAACTTGGGGTTGAGCACTTAGTGCTAAGGAATTTTTCTCATAACAAAAAAGAATAAATGTTAGATAGTATTCTCTAGCATTCCATAATTTGTAATACACATTCTGATACCATCCATAAATTTTTTAAAAATGGTGTTTTAGGATTTCTAACTTTTCTAAAATACATTAAAAAGTGTGAAGCCTACATATTGGTGAAACATGAAAGAAAACCCTTTAAAAATTTAAAATGGAAAGTCTCCATGAATTTTTATATAGTAAACTTTGGTCTTTGTTCTCTCCTAATCCTCTCTACTAGTGGTCATAAATACTTCATGTTTTTCATTGATCACCAGAGTGGGATGACATGGAAATATTTTCTAAAAAAACAATCCCAATCCAAAATTGTCACACTAAGGACTGATAATGGTGGTGAGTTCACTTCAAAGGTGTTTTAAACCAATGTAAGGCAAAAAAAATCGAGTATTATCACACAATCCCTTACACTAAAAAAATGGAGTAGTTGAGTGGATGAACCAAAATTTCATAAATATGGTTTAGGAAATGTTATTCCTCAAAGGGGTAAATTTAAACTTATAGGTTTAATCAACTCAAACAACAATATTCTTCCACACCATTAATATCTCTATAAATTAATATTCCATATAAATTTTAATGTGGTCAACTCCATTCAATGAAACATCTTTAAATTTGTAGGCCCACATGACATGCATTGATTCTAAAGGATAAAAGAAATAAATGGGAACACAAGAGTTAAAAATGCATGATTTTGGGATACTCTGAGTATTCAAAATCATATAGGATATATGATGAGAATAATAATAAATTTATCATTGCAAGGGATGTCATACTTTTTGAAACTACAAAGGATAACTCAAGCATCAATTGATCATTAAATCAATAGGATCAATAATACAAATTTGACATTTTTAAGGAGGTTGGTATGAGGGTTCCAAATAGTGAATGGGTAACCTATAAATGGGAAACACTTTAATCCCTATTGATTCCTATAACTAAAAATGATATTCCTGTTGTAAAATATAATAAAAATTCATTATAGGATGGTATGATGGTATAAAATAAAGGATCCTAAAATTAATAAATTGAGAAACTTTTGAATTAGCTAGTTATAATTTAGAATATTAAAGATGGCCTGAATAGACATTGAAAGATGTCATACTCGATGAGGTCAAGAAAATAAGTATAACATGTTCACACCCCGCCACACAAAAATCATAAAATTCCCTTGATGAAATTAATGATAAGATATAAAATTCAATGTTACATTTGACTCTAAACCCACCTATTTCAAACAAGCTTAAAAGCTTGAGACATGGAAAATTTATATGAGAATTGAGTATGATGTGTTGGTTAATAAAAAAAACTATACATTGGTTAATCCTCCAATCAGTTATAAACCAATTGGTTATAGGTGGGTCTTTCATAATAAGTAAAAATTATATGGATCATTTTAAAATAATAAATCAAGGCATTTTTCAATAATATTTTCATAAAAATAAGGAATTGACTATAATTAAAACTTTGCACATACAAAAAAATGGAATACCATTAAAATCATGTTATCTATAGTATCTCAGAGCAGATGGGATGTTCACCAAATAGATGTCAAATCTATTTTTTTGAGTGGTGATCTCAAAGAGATAGTTTACATGACACAAACTAAAGGTTTTGTAGTAAAATCCCAAGAACACAAATTATGAATACTATAAAATATTATGTATTTTTTTAAAAAATCCCCATGTGCATGATATGAGAAGATCACAAAGCACATCCTTAACATGAACTTAAAACATTTTGAGTTTGAAGATGTAACTATTTTTGTCACAATGTTTAACAAAATAGTTGTATTTATAGTGGTGTATGTTGATGATGTGATCATCATAAGACATAATGAAATATACATTGAAAAATTCAAATCAGAGTTGATGAAAGGATTATAAATGATATATCTAGGTCATCTACATTAATATTTGGATATTGAAGTAATTTAGACACCAAAGTATATTTTCATCACTCAACAAAAGTACATTGGTGAAATTTTGAGAAATTTTAGAATGATATATTTCAATCCTCTTAGTACACCCATGGAATACATTATGAAACTAATATTAGAAGATACTAAAAATTTAGTAGATGTTGATAAATATAAGCATATTATTTTAATTTTGATTTATGTGACCATAACTAGACCATACATTTAGTTTATTGTTGGTGTTATTTCTTGATTCATGAAATGACCTCGATAAATTCATTTGGGAAATAGAAAAAGAGTCCTAATATAAAAGGAACACATAATTTTGGGCTCAAATACTTTATCATAGGGGAAATAAAAATGATTTAATAATCATATTATTATTATGTTTTTGATTTTTAAGATGGAAAATATACTTCATGTTTTATAATGAATATGGGAAAAATAATTTTTAAGTGGAAGTGAAAGAAGCTATCAATGTCAATAATTTATTCAGCATAAATATAATACATGGTAGTTTAAGAGGAAAACATAAATATTTTGAGTCTCAAAAAAATTATTTAAATTTTTTAGGAATAATAGATTTTGTAAATACCTCTCATGGTTGACAATAATTATGTAATTTAAATGACAGAGATTCCTATATTTCATGACAAAACCAAACATGTCAACACAAAATTTCATCTAATTCAACATTATGTGAAATATGTAAATGTAAAATTATTACATTATCCTATTGTAGAGGAACTAAAAAACATCTAAACAAAAGTGATAGGATGAGAAAAAATAAAAAATTTAGAGGCATGCATGGTCTCAAAATAACCCTTATAGATTAAGGGGGGATGGGAATAGGGAGGGAACAGGGAGGGTGGAGGTGTAATATTATTGTAATATAATATTTTAAATCCTAAGAGTAATGTTAGGAGATTTTAATCTCACAATGGTTAGATAAAGAGTCTCCATAAGTAGATTAAGAGTCATATTGAATATGGAATGAATAGTCAAAATTTTGGCTATTTAACTATGCAATCCTTCACTCATTCTATTAATGTAATTTTTAATATTTGGTTTACAATATATTACTTCATTCATCCTATCCTAATATAAATAATTATTGAAACATAATGGACCGTGTCTATGTGCCCATCATGAATGTAAATATAATAAGTGTGAAGTGTAATGACAACCATTTCCATTCAACTATAAAATGTGTTATTGAAAATGTACATAAACTAATATCATGCCTGCTAAATATGTATTAGATGATATAAAATGATATGCATATATATGATGAATTTTATAAACTATAAATCTATATGAATATGAAAACCATTAATCTTGTTCCTATAAACTATTGTAGATATGTTGATACGTATGTACCCAAGTGTGTATGAATATATAATAACATGTTTTTAAAGTGAATGAATATGCATGGTATATTCCATTTTAATATTTATCAATGTGACAATATATGTCATGTATATAAAATAATATAATATATGATCTATCTTAATCTCATAAATATTTGAAATCCCTACTATGCTCTAATAATTTTGTCTCTCATGGAGGCTCACATATCTATGACAAGCCCACTTTAATTCCCCCATTTTTAGATGAGGTATGTATCATTAATGTCATTCATATCATAATAAGAATTAAATTCATCACACCATGTATATAGATAGCATCATGTAATATCATTTGATCAAAGTAATGTATGTATCAATCAAGGCATGTATGCAACATATGGAATGTAAGTGACATGTCTAGATAGATATATCAATGAAGTAAATTATAGAAGTATAAATTAATAAGACTACACAATAATAATTTATGATGTATATCATGACACCCCTAAATTCTAACAAGATCAAAAATCAAAAGTGTTAGTTCACACATAAGGCTAAGGGCCACATACAATGGACATACAATGTTGTAAAAATTAAGGTCAAGGGACACATGTGGGAGGAGATACAAATATTGAAAATAAGGGACATGAAGGATGTCACATCAAATAAGGAAGTTATCACACACATTATTCAAACATAAAGTATCTTATCATGTAAGAGAATAATAACATTAACAGATTGTAGAATAATGAACTAGTCTACACCATCTTTAATCATCTAAAATAATAATTGAGTGATAAGAGTATTAATTGAAACCACCCATTTCTATATTATCCCTAGACCTATATTATGGACTATTTAGACACATATCTATCCTTCATGCAGGCCACATACATCCCTAAACATACCTAAAGTAGTCCTAGACCCTCACTTTAACATCTTAGCCCCTAGTGCCTTAGGTTATATCACCTAAACACTAGAGACATAATGTGGAAAGTAAAACCCCATGGTGCTAGTGTCCTATTTTAGGTGCTACTTTCCCTTTCCCTCATTTTATCTCCAACAGATATATTTTCAAATGATCAACCAACTAGGGTTCACCTAGACCTCTTTTAAGACCTTCATAATAACTAGACCAATATAAACACATTAATATTAGCCCTTTATCCACTAGATGGAAATAATATTCAAATTACACAAATAAACTCAGAACAAGTTATGCACAATCAAGGTTATCACTCCTTAATCCTAGCTACTTCTACATACAACCATCTACAACATTCTTAAGCTCAGATTACTTAGATTTCTAGTCTCAAGACATTCAAAGCACTCAAACTAACATTCATACTAGTTTTAGTTGCACTTTTACTAAAACTTAGGTGGGGATAAATACATTGAGATTGATCCATTTTTAAAGTATTAGTATGTAGGCAACTCTCAGCATAGCGGGGTGTTGAGGATGTCCAACCTACACTACTAAAACTACACTTTTCTAGTTGTGATGACATGATTCCATATCAAAATGGAGGTTCAGGGTTTACATATAAAATTATTAAAAATAGATCACCTATAGGTAACTAGAAATCATGTGTACAAGAACAAGTTTTATAGACCCAAACATAGGTACACCCAAAAGCTTAGAATAATTTTGTGTAGAGGACACTAGTGCCAAAATAGGGACACTAACACCATATGAAACTACTATCCAATTATGGTGATACTATCCATGAAGGGTTTTGACACATTTATCTTATTTATGATATGCAGAATAACTCCTATCCTAGTTTTCAGCCTCCAAATCTCCTATCTCAGTCAATTTCAAGTTAAGTAATTATTTACATTATTTATTACTATTTTTTAGAAAGGTCAAATTAATGCACTTATATTAAAATTAATGGTTATATTTATTAAATATTTATACCCTAATTTAATATACTAAGACCCTTTAACAAGCTATGAGTTACACTCCATGAACTTAAAAAGTTAAATCCTTTGGTGAACCTAACTTATTTCAAATATTTCTAAAAACCCCTAGTTTTATCCTAGGGTTTACCTTCTTCATTTTTGTGTAATAAATCAAGGTTTATAAAATTCTAATTTTTATTAATTATTTAACAACCTAGCTAATCCAAATCAGTTCTTTATTAAGGTTTCATTAATTTAATGTATTTTAAATTTTTTGAATAAACCCTCCAAAACCCTAGATCTACATATTAGGTCTTTATACATCCAAACACTAGCTTTTAGGGTTTCAAATAAAACTATGATTTATTTTCTATACATTTGGCTACATATTTCCCATATTTACACATATACCTATGTTATATTACATTATACCTAGTATGTGCTTGTTATTAATTATTTACATTATCTTCTTTGGCAAATTTAAAATGGCATACAAGAAGCCTCTTGACCCTCACCTAGCTGATCAATTTTTAAAATTTTCACATAATTATACAAATGAATGGACAAATTTTCAAGATTACACACTAGCACATGATAATGATAATGATTTCATTTTTAATGATGATGATGATGATGATGATGATGATGATGATGATGATGATGATGATGATGATGATGATGATGATGATGATGATGATGATGATAATTGTTGTAATGATAGATACGATTATTACTATGAGCATGAAAATGAAAGTATTGATGAATATAGATTAGATACATCTTTTTCTCTTTCTCCTTTCTATTCTCCTACTTCTCAAAATCAAACTAACAATATAAAGAAAAAATAACCCTTTATTAGTAGTTATTTATTTCAATGTGATCCTATATTTTTAACCACTTTTTCTACACCTTTATTATAATTAAAGCAATATAATAGCAATAAAATCAATTTACATTTACATAGTTTATGTCACATTATACATGAATATCCTAGTATAGAAAACAAAAATGCACATTATTTACCCTTAATCTAATTTTAAAATTCATGTACAAATGATATTTCACCTTTTACTTATACATAAACTAAAGCGTATTATAATATTTTATCATCTTATTTTACATTTCAATCTCAACACAATGATTCTATGCAAAATTTATATGATTCAAATATCTCTAACTCTTCTCTTACATGTCATAATTTACCAAATGAAAATATTATTTATACTTCTTCCACCCTTGATTCCAAGATTTAAAATAATGATCATACATGCATTCCACTCATGGCTAGTGAAGACATGTATTACATTACACCTACAAATGATGATATATTACATATTAGTAAAAAGTTAAAATATTCTTCTACTCTCTCTCTCTTAATGATCATGCAAATGATAATTCTTCTAATCTTACTTCTATAGGTGAATTAAATTCTAATTTTGATAAACCTTGGAATAATGATGGTTACTATGATTTTGGTGAAGAAATTAAGTCTAAACCTTATATTTATCTCCCCACTTCACCCATATGTCATTTTTCAGATTGATTACTTATCAAATTCTAGTTAAAATGATAATATGCCTTTGGATAAATAAAAAAAACAAAAACTTATACCTATGTTCATAGTTTACAAAATTTACATTCACATGATAATAATGTATCTTATAGTCCATTAGAATGTTATACTTCTTTGTAAATTAAAAAAATCAGAGATACCCATGAATCTCTCTCAACCCCCTTACTACAATATAACCCATTTCTCATCTTAACCTCCATGAGGGTGATAGACTATTTTTCTCTCACCAGGTTAAAGCTATCACCCATACAAAGGTTACAATGAGCAAAGCCAAAGGTACCCAATTTAGTGTACCAATGGATAAAATTAATAACAAGATTAAATAATTAAACAAACCTCTTCATGGTGTTAATATACCTTCACAATTGTTAACATCCTTGATGCATGTTGTGGGTATTTTAAAACAACAAGTAAACCATCTCACATTGGAAACTATAACATATCACTTGAGGGAGGATTCCAATTCCATCCATAACAATCCCATCCCATGAAGAATTTTCAATGCATATTTGCCATCAAATTTACATATAATATCATTACCAAAGTTTGATGGATATGGAGATCCATAATTATATATCCAATCTTATAGGAAAGATATGACATATGTCACTTGTAGTTTTATTCTCTTACAATTATTTCCTAGGACTCTAGAGGCTTAGGCATTAGAGTGGTTTCATCATTCACTCACCATTGGTTCAATACACACATATGATGAGTTATAAGAACCATTTCTCATGGATTATATAGAAAAAGGGACCTCAAATCACATATGAGAGGTTAAATTAACTATAATAGGGTAATTCAGATTTAATAAATGATTATATTATATGATTTAAATAATGTATGCAATAGTTGATCTACCAACCAAAAAATTTAGAGGTAAAATACATATTTTATAGAGGCCTTACTTTTCCTCTTAAGGATAAATTTTTATATGAGACATATAACTCATTATAGAATCTATGTTACATAACTCTAGCATTAGAGAATAAATTATGACTAGTTGAGACACATTCAGAGATAGATTTGGATTTAGATCTCTCACAGTCATAGTCATCCAATATGGTACAAGAACCTAATCCACCTATGTGTTAAGCATGAAATATACTGAGAGGGGGGGTGAATCAGTATATTATATATCTTTTACTTAATCTAATTTATTTTCTTTAACCACTTATTCACACATTAAATATATGTAATAAAACTAAAACAATAATATGCACCACGAGAGAGAGAGAGAGAGAGAGAGAGAGAGAGAGAGAGAGAGAGAGAATTTTTACATGGAAAACAAAATTGGGAAAAACCATAGAGAAGAATCTCAAGTATATGAATGAGCACCAACTCAATTTACAAAGTTTTTAGGCACCAACTTGTAGGAGCACCAACCCTTTTACTGAGTACCAACACAACCATTTGTGAGCACCAACCCACAGGAGCACCAACCCCTCTTGTGTATAAAACACAACTATCTCTCAATGTTGCTTACTCAACAAATGATATAACTCTACAATATCTCTTTCTTTTCTCTCTTTGAAAACAAATAAAAACCATGCACTCTCTTTCATATTACAAATGACTTCTCAAGCCTTTATTTATAGTTTTTCAAATGACCTTTGGCATTCATCCTTTTTGACCCTTAAATCCTCATGGAAAATGGTTCCAAACTTGTATGACCCCTTGTATCCTTACATTTGAAAATTCATATGGTGACCCTTCATAAACAAATGTGTCCTTTCCTCTTTCATCTTTATCTTGATGACTTTTCGTATTCCTGAAAGTGTCCCTTTATGGAAAAATGCACCATACCCTCTTTTGTCTTCACATGGTGACTCTTGGAATTCCTCAAAATGGCTCTTCATGAGAAAATGCATCCCATTCCTCTTTTGTATTTTACCCTATGAGTCTTTGAATTTTCCATGGGCCCTCTTTTATCTTATATGCAACCAAAAATATATTCATTAATATTAAATAAATATTAACACACATTAGCCAAGATATGAATATTAAAAACACCATTAAATGAAATGAGGCCTTTATCACCAATAATGCTAAATGTTTGACATCAATGACAATATTTCCAATAATATCCCCCTTTGTCATTGATGTTAACCTCAAACTAAAACTGCCACATCCTAAAACCTACACATACTACCATTTAAAAAACATATAGTAATTTCCCCTTATTATAGCAACCTATACCTATTCCCTATACCTATTTCTATGTCTATACATGTACTTATACCCATTTATATTCTTCTCCCCCTTTGACATCAATGGAAAAGGGCCTACCTAGAGCTAACACTTAGCTCCCCCTCAACTAATGCTCAACCTCAATGGTAGGAAGTAAAATTAATTACTCCTAAATTCTCTCATAGATATTCAAATGTGTCTTTTGGTAGGGCCTTTATGAAAATATCTATAATTTTCTCTGTAGTATTGATATATTCCATCTTCACTTGTTGATCTACAATCTACTCTCTCAAGAAGTGATATCTAATGGGAATATGTTTTATTCTTGAATGTATCACTAGATTCTTTGAAATATTAATATCACGTGTGTTGTCACAAAAAAATAAATATGTTCATCATATTTTACCTTGATATCTTCCAAAGTTTTCTTCATCTAAAGCACTTGAGTACAAAATAATACTAATGCAATATATTTTGCTTTAGATATAGAAAGTGATACTAAATTTTGCTTTTTATTTAGCCATGATACTAATCTATCACCAAATAAGAAATATCCTCCACTTATACTCGTTCTATCATCTAAACA
Organism: Torreya grandis; assembly: GCA_037957365.1. Classification (NCBI taxonomy): domain Eukaryota; kingdom Viridiplantae; phylum Streptophyta; class Pinopsida; order Cupressales; family Taxaceae; genus Torreya; species Torreya grandis. The sequence continues at coordinate 2,986,917 of JARHVA010001708.1, read as the reverse complement.
ACTTGTCTAATCTAAATTTGTATAAGCAACCAAAGTGAAATCTCTACCTGTGGGATACCACAATCCATAATCTAATGTCCCTTTGATATATATGAATATTATCTTCACCAACTAAACATGAATATCTTTTGGAGCTGACTAATATCTTACAACCATACCTACTACATGCATGATGTTTGGCCTCGATGCTATAAAATATAAAAGACTACCAATCATAGATCTATATAAATATTGATATATAATAGGTGAATCTTCATCCTTGCTCACTTTATTTCCTATAAACATTGATGTGGCAACTGATGCACAATCCTCAAAACTAGACTAATTAAACATTTCCTTGGCATATATAATTTGAGATATAAAAATTCCTTTATCTGATTGAAATATTTGTAACCCTAAGAAAAATGACAGTTCTCCAAGCATATACATCTAAAATTATTTTTGCATTTTATCAAAAAATTCTTTTGTCATATTTTCAATGTTTCCTCCAAAAATGATGTCATCAACATATACCACAACAATAAATTGATGTTCACCTTCTATTTTGATGTGGAGATTACTATCAGCAAATCCTCTCTTGAAACCTTGATCCTAGAGGTACTTATCAAGTCTTACATCCCAAGCTCTGGGAGCTTGTTTCAATCCATACAATGCTTTTTTTAGTCTATATACATGGCTACTAATATTTGAGAGAATAAATCCCTCAAGCTACTTAATGTAGACCTCTTCTTCTATATTCCTATTTAGGAAGGTATATTTGACATCCATCTACAACACTTTGTAATTTTTAAACACTGCATATGCAAGTAACATTCTAATAGCCTCTAGCCTTGCCACTAGTGCAAAATTTTCTTCAAAATCTATCCCTCAATATAAGCATATCATTTACATACTAATCTTGATTTATTCCTAGTTACTTCTCTATTTTCATTTAACTTATTTCTATAAACCCATTTTATTCCTATCACATTGTGATCTTTTGGTCTAGGAACTAATTCCCAAGTATCATTCTTTTCTATCTGATTTAATTATTCATCCATTGCCTTAACCCAATGCTTATCATGTCTAACTTCTAAAAAAGTTCTAGGCTGAATTTTGGATAACAAAGAAAAATTAACTTGCTTAGATTCACTTACCATCATTCTTCTAGTGCAAATTCCCTCATTTATGTCCCTGATGATGTCACTTTCATTATGATTTCTTTGAACATATTTGGATGGATTTTTGGTGTCCTTTTTCTCCTTCTTCTCATCTTCATTTGATTCTTCAAAATCTTCCTCTTCAATGATTTCAGGAATGTCTATTGGATCACTAATTATTTGTGTTCCATCTTATTTTATCCTGAAACTTATACTTTCAACAATTTTCTTGGTTCTTTTGTTATAAAATTTATAAGTTTTAATTTTTCAAGAATAACCAAAAAATATACCTTCATCTACTCTATATTCAAACTTACCAAGTTTTTCATCAGTTCTTTTTATGAAGCATCTACTGCCAAAAACTCTAAGATAATCAACTATTGTTGGTTTGTCTTTCCATAGCTCATAAATATTCTTATCACTATTGACTCTCAATAATGCTCTATTCTGAATATGCACTATTGTATAAATTGACTCTCTCCAATATTTATTTGGTATCTTAGATTCATTTAGCATTATCCTCATCATCTCTTGAACTATGCTATTTCTCCACTCAACTACTCCATTTTGCTATGGAGTTCTAGCTACTAAATTATGTCTCTTTATTATATGGTCTTCACAAAACTAAATAAATTGATCTAACATGAATTCTCCTACTTGATCTAGTCTTAGAAATTTAATCTTTAAACTGGTTTCATTCTCAACTAATGCTTTGAAATATTTGAAAGGTTCTAATTTTTTCTTTAAAAACATTACCCAAGTCATACGTGAAAAATCATCAATAAGCAACATTAAATATTTCTCACCTTGAGTACTTTGAGTTCTCATAGGTCCACATAGATCAATGTGAACAATCTATAACATCTGAGTGGTTGAGTACTATTTTGTTTTAAACCACCTTCTGGCCTACTTTCCATGCTGACAAGGTTCACAAAGCGTGTCAGATGGCTTTGTAATCTTTGAAAGATTTTTGATTTCTTGATTTTTGCTTATGTTTACAAGATTTTAAAAATTTATGTAACCCATTCTCATGTGCCATATCCAACATTATTCAATCTGACTCAAACAACATCTTTTACCTTTGATGTCTGATAACATATACAAATTATTACCTATTCTCTGAGCATCTACAATCAACACATATGAATCTTTTCTCCTAATTTCACAGATTTATTTATAAAAATTTAGTGTGTTCCCCTAATCACACATTTGAATTACACTCAAAATATTATGTTTATGACCTTCTACATATAAAACATTTTCAATTTTAGTTCTACCATTATCCAAACTTAGTGTACCTTTTTCAGCAATTCTAGTAGTAGTATTATATCCAAATTTGACAATGCCACCATTGATATTATTCAAGGTTATGAAATTTATTTTATCTCCTATCATGTGACTTGAACATCCACTATTAATTAACCATGGCTTTTATTCATTTCTTTCATGTAAAATTATCTATACCAACATAGATTTTTTAGGTTGTTTTTTCTGCTATGAACCTGTCTAAACTTCTTGATGAATGGAGCCTTGCAACTCTGGTCCTTCTTGACTAACTCAAGAATGATTCTACAGTACCAAGATATGTGTCCAAATTTTTTTCACTTGTAACATATTATGGCCTCTTCATTAAATCCTGATAAAGGAGAAAAAGAGTTGTGGCTTCTACTTGACTCTACTTGACTTTTCTTTTCCTTATTTTTGAAATTGTTATCCCTTTTTTGACATTCTATTTTATTATGACCATATCCATTAAAATAAAAATAGTAACCATAAAATAGGGTCTATTTGTGTATCTCTGACTTGATTGAATTTTATAGCTCTATTCCCTCCAACCTTCTTTATTTGAGATGTCCTCTGTATTCTTAACTTCTTCCCTTTTTATTTCCTCTTTTGTAAGAGCTTCAACATAGCTCTTTCCTTTTTCCTTATCTATGAAATTAGTGGCCTCCCCTTTCTATTTTTCAAATATAATACCTATCTTATATAATATTAATCTTTGATTTTATAACATCTTATTCAACATATTAGAGTTATTCTCAAATTTTGAATCATTGGCTGCTCTATCATTGATTGCTTTATTTGTTTTCTCAAGATCTGATTTTAAAAAAGTAATTTCAATAACATAACTTTCACATTATTTACTTACTATTTTCAATTACTCCATTAGATCTTCTTCATTCTTCTTGGATTCTTTAAATTATGCTTGTAGATCTTTAATTATTTCCTTTGACTCCTTTTCATTTTTCTTGATTTGGAGAAAAAATATTTGATTCTTATTTTAAATATCTTTTAACTCTTTTAAGGAAAAAATGAGTTATCCTTCTAGATTCACTTTGGCTTCATCATGTTCTTCTTCTTGATCATCTATAATTTTGCTTGTAGATACATCTTTATGTATGTCTTCTTTTGAATCACTGACTCCACTATCTTTGGCTGAGTTAGGATCTTTAGAATACAAAATCTTCTTCTCGCATCCCTTCTTGAATTTTCCTTTGAAATTCTTCTTGTATGTATACTTTCCTTCTTCATTGTCACCATTACCCTTATTTGGGTACTTAGATGCAAAATGTCCAATCTTTTCACAATTAAAACATTTAAAAGGTAATTTTCTTTCCTTGATATTTACCTGTGCCCTTTTTAGCTTGTAAATGAATAGAGATCCATTGTCATCTTCATCATCACTAGAAATATCACTTGATTCTTGAATCTTATCCTTATATTTCTTTGATATATTTAAAGTATCTTCTCTCTTTAAGGGTTTATCTTAGTTATTCTGCATCTCATATGCCATAAGAATACAATGTAGTTCATCCATCTTTAGCTTGGCTAAATTCTTCATCTCTTTAATTGCTGAAACTTTTGCATCATATCTCAATGGTAGAGATATCAAATTTTTTTAACCATAATTAGTTATTCTAAAATTTCTCCAAGACCTTAAATTTAATTAAATATTTTATCAACCCACAAAAGATAACTTTCTATATTTTCTTCCTCTTCCATTTTCAAACTATCAAACTATCCTCTGAAAGTCTCAAGCTTAGCTTGTTGAACCTTTCCATCATCCTATTAAATATTATCAATTTTTACCCAAATTTCATGAGAATATTTACATTGCATAACTTTAAAAAAAATTTATGCACATAAACCACATAAAATAACATTTAAAGCTTTAGCATTATTTTCACTTGTCTTCTTTTATGCTAGAGTAGTTACAAGTGTCTGTGGCTCTTCATATTCCTCCACCACTGCTTGCCAATTATTGAATCCAAGGGCCATCAAATAAGTATTAATCCTTATAATCCAAAAACCATAATTTATCCCATCAAACAAAGGTGCATTATTTGTATACAAACCTTCATGTGATCCAGCCATCATGATTTCCTAATCTACCTTCAAGTTGTAAAACATATTCAAAAAGGAACCTACTCTGATACCAATTATTAAGCAAAAAATATACTGATAGGGGGGTGAATTAGTATATTATATATCTTTTACTTAATTTTATTTCTTTTCTTTAACCACTTAATCACAAATTCAAGATATGCAATAAAACTTAAACAATAATATGCACCACTTAAGAGAAAGAGAGACACCAAATTTTAACGTGGAAGCCCAAGGTGGGAAAAACCATAGAGAACAATCTCAAGTATATGAATGATCACCAACTCAAATTAATTTTTTTTAAAGCACCAAATTGTATGAGTACCAACTCCTTTGCTGAGCACCAACACAAGAACTATTTGTGAGCACCAACCCCTCTTGTGTATAAAACACAACTATCTCTCAATGTTTCTTACTCAACAAATGATATAACTCTACAATATCTCTTCATTTTATATCTTTGAAAACAAATATAAACCATGCACTCTCTTACATATTACAAATGGCTTTTCAAGCCTTTATTTATATCATTCCAAATGACCTTTGGCATTCACCCTTTGTGACCCTTCAATCCTCATGGAAAATGGTGTCAAACTTGCATGACCCTTCATATCCTTGCATTTAAAAATTCATATGGTGACCTTTCATAAGAAAATGCATCCTTTCCTCTTTTGTCTTTATCTTGGTGACTTTTTGTATTCCTAAAAGTATCCCTTCATAGAAAAATGTGCCATACCCTCTTTTATCTTCACACGGTGACTCTTGGAATTCCTCAAGATGACTCTTCATGAGAAAATGCTTCCCATTCCTCTTTTATCTTTTACCCCGTGACTCTTTGAATTCTCCATGGGCCCTGTTTTAAATTATATGCAACCAAAAATATATTCATTAATATTAAATAAATAGTAACACACATTAGCCAAGATATGAATATTAAAAACACCATTAAATGCAATGGGGCCTTTATCACTAATAATGATAGAACTTTGGAATCAATGACAATATTTCCAACACTATGATTAAGGAAAAAGTGGAACATGAAAATCCAATGAAGATACTAAATAAATTAAAAGAGACACTTTACAAAGCATATCCTATAGTGGATAGAGCATATGACACCAATAGTATGGCCATGTAGTTTTTAGATAGAGTTAGGACTCATGACATATTATTCAAATTAGTAGATAGGGGGATGATCACCATTATTCCTACTCAACATCATGTAGCACATAATTTTTAAATAATAAGAAACAAACCATACTACAATTATCACAAAATCAATAGACATTAGGACGAAATTATTATTCATTCAAAAATTGTATTGACTAATGTGTTAACAAATGCATTTATATTATTCACATAGGGAGGCATAGAGATATCCTTCTTCACACTCTTATGGATCACACTCTAATACAAATGAGTTATCCCATGAAATTACTTTTAAGGTACCATTGGTACTCATCATATGAGCCATGTGGTTTCTAGGATACCTACTTATGTGACATATCATGCACAAAAGATTTTAGAATAGATGACAACTAGTTGATAGAGATCAGAGCATAGTTTCAATTTAGAAAATGATTAAGATATTTGTAAATAATCATAAATATTAGAGAAAAATTTTAGTTATATAACTAATTAAGATATTTGGAAATAATTAACAAGATCATAACATAATTTTAGTTTGACAACTAATTAATATATTTGGCAACAATAATAGATATCATAACACATCTTAGTAAGACAACTAATTATGATATTTGGTATAGATCATAGAGATTAGAGCATGGTCTTAATAATACAACCAATTAATATATTTGGTATAAATCAAAAATATTAGAGCACATTATTAGTTCAAAAACATTTTAATATATTTGAAAGATATAATACATAATAGAACATAATTTCACATGATAGTCAATTAAGATATTTTATATAAAGTCTATACATCTAGCTACCAATATTACACCATGAAAAGTATCAATTCCATAGTCTACTTCCATGCCCACACAACATGCATAGTATGGTCACTTGTTCACCATTACATTTGAGCTCAGATAGTGCATGTCATAGTTACATGATCCATAATTAGATATATTATGATACTCCTATAACAAATATATTACCAACTAACATTCCTATTATGATATACATGTCTACTCCAGCATCTATACATAGGACACCTTGTAGTGAGTCTCTTGTAAGACTCATTGGTTAGTGTGTTCCTCCCTAATTGTACATAGTTCTATTCACTCTTGCTCCTTATATATAGTTTAATTTTCTCATGTTTATCATACATGGATTATATAAAAATAAAATATATATATGTCAAAATAAAAAACATTCAAATATTTAGTTGAAAAATACAAAGTAAATATTGTATGCATTTCCATATTTACACTTTTGATATTTTCTAGACACTACATATGCTAGATATCTTAGTATATTTAGGTTTTATCATACATACATGCTTCACTTATTTTTGTAAAAGTGTTTTGAGATACTTATAGGACTTAGGTCCATTACACAAATCTATATTTGCTACTATCTATGCACTATGGGAATATACATAGATACATGGGTTCTTCATTTGTTACATTCATCCATTTGGGGGCATCCTATACATTGTTTTGATTTCCAAGTTACATATTTATAAACTCTACATCATAGATTTAATATTGTTGAATCTTGATATTCATCATCCTATATTACTCAAATTCATTACCAAATACTACTACTCTAGACTTATCGTATGTACATCTTTTCTCTTATACAGATCTATAAAAGATGTTCATGTATATTTTCATTTCTATATTTCACAATTTAGAATTTATTATTTCTTTATGCTTATTATATTCAAGGGAATTTTAATATGCCATTACTGTATGGCTATATGCCACTTATTTTCATTATATGTATGCTTTGAACATGTGCTCATGTCCTTGTGTGTGCCTTCCTATTTGTGTATGCAAAAATTTGAACATGTCCTTCCATATGTCTCTAAGGCAAATTGATTGTTCTTTGCATATGTGGAAATTTAAACATTCCCTTTTATGTCATGCTTTCTTATATTTAGTGACATGTGCCCATATCCCTTGTATTATGGCCCCTTAGATTACTTGGTATGCCTCATGTGTGTTGTAAGTATGTTTTATTATATGCATCATGGCCATGAAACTTGTCCCTTGATTGTTACACACTCTATTTTTAGATTCCATGGTGGACATCATGCATCTCCATTTCCTACTTGGGTGTCATGATGGACATTATACCCCATTTCCATAAGTAGCTACTTAGTTATTACTTAGATTCATTGTTCATATACATTATTATATCTATATTGACATCTTTGTGAATGTTATATCTAACATACATCATACACTACAAATTTATGCCCAAATTATCTTACATTTTAATGTCATGTATACACATTATGTTGGCTTATTACACATATATCATATTTAAAGAAGACACATTTTGAAAAAAAAATCTATTGAGCATAATTATTACACATGTTCAAAAACTCCCCTAAAAAAGGTGGGTATTCACAGAGCTTTGTTAGAGAGATCAAGTTATTTTAATTCACTAAAAGTATATTTTTAGCACACAAGCACACAATATAGAAATTATTTTTAAAAAAATATAATGAGAAATAATCACATAGAGACCAATTTTAGTTGCATAGAAATTAGTAAAGTTGGACATTAGTGCCCAAATTAGGACACTACCACCACCAACACTACTATCCAAGATATGATGCTAATTTCTAATAGGCTTATCTTCAAGAAATTATATATTGGATAGAAAATCACAATATCTAGAGTCCATGTTTTCCCATGTTTAGTTATAGATTACTAGCATTGGCTTAGTTTAACTCAGATTCATAATAATTTTCTCAGATTGGGGGAATGATGCACAACATGATCATTCATGTTTTCATTCAGATAATTAAATACATATTATTAGAAATCAATCCAAAATACATTTACTTAGATATTATATTTTGGGCATGTACATAAAAAATTATTTTTGTATGCTCACTTATGCACTAGTTGATTAGATTAAATGATAAACTTCATGTAATTCTCTACATTATACACACTAAACACCATTTTACATGTTACTCACCAAATTGATGCATTAAATCATCTACATTGGTTTTAATTAGCAAGTGGCTTAGATCTACCTAATATTCTTGAGTGGCCCAAATCCATTTTACATTTCAGAGTTTCTAAGTAGTCATAGATCCAACATATATAGTTCTAATTATAGTTACACATCTTTAATTATATCACATTGTTTTAGTTTCATATGAATATATTAAACATGGGTACACAATTATGGATTCATATTTTTCATGAGTTCTTGAGCCACCTACATGAGAGGGTTAGACACACCATTAGTCCAGTGCAAGCTATTAATATAGGTCATGATCCACTAAGCAGGGGTGGGAAATAATAGAGTCAAAACTAGATTGATTTATTGAGCCACCTACACATGAATATTTAGCAATGCATCAACTTAGTCTAATTTATTAATTGATTAATCACTAACTACATGTGCACACATAGATGATCACTATGTTTATGCATGTGTTCACATACCCAATGAGGTGTATTCATTTAATTCCTCTATCTTATCTCTTTACTCAATTTTGTATTTTTGTTTTGATATATATTAAGTAATGACTAAGCTATACACAATTTATTTGTATGATACACAATAGAGGATGATTCAAATACTCAAAACTAGATTCATAGGCTTTTCCTCTTAGGTAAATCTAGGTATTCTTCTTTTTCCTTTATCCTAATCATTTCACTTTGCTTTAATTATAAAATAAATGGGGGGGGGGGGGGGGAAATGTAATCATATAAAAATAAAACTTGAGTTTTAAGAGTGTTACCTAAGACCACCCATACCTAAAATATCCTTAGAAATATCTTAGGGCCTCTATATACACTTATCTAGCCATCATGTAGGCCACACACATCCCTGAACATCACTAAAGTACTCCCAAACACTCACTTTAACATCTTATCCCCTAGTGCCTTAGGTTTTACCAATTAGACATTAGTTCCATAATTTGGAAAATATCACCCCATGGTGTTAGTGTCCTAGTTTGGGTGCTATTGTCCTCTTACCTCCTTTTGTATCCATTGGATATTTTTTTTAAATGAGCAACCACCTAGGGTCCATCTAGACCTATTTTAAGACATGCATGTTGATCTTTTTAGTCACCATTATTTTCATCATTTCATCATTTAAAATATGCTTAGTGAATTCATATTCAAGTTATATTGAGGTCATATTGAGATTTTCCCTTAGTCTAAGAGGCTAATTATAAAAATTAAGCATTTATTGTGCCCTATTAATATGTTTTAAGACTCTTTAAAAAAATTAAGGTATTTTTGAAAAAATTAAGGTTAATATTTTTAATATCTCCCATGCATTTAAGCCATAAATAGTATTAGTTAATTTTTGGTCTTCATACCATCTTAAAATTTTGAATCATGTCAAGGAATGGGTGAAAGAAATTAAAGGAAAAATTGAAAATAAAAGAATGATGGAACATATATTGATGTGAGTAATAAGTTTAAATATTTAAATCAAGGATTTTAAGATGCCATGCATGAATCTAAAATAGTCATGAATATCTATGGATGCTCCAACTCATATGCAAGGATGTAAGGGTAGTTTTCATGTATTTTCAAAGGTAAAATATTAGAGTTTTATTTGTTTTTAGGTTATTAAAGTATTATTAATGGATTTATAAACTTAATTGAAGTTTATAATATATTTACCAATGGTTATGAACTCAAACTATGCTAAGATAGCTCAAATCTCTCTCAAAATTGATTTTCAAGCTTAAAATTGCCCCAAAACCAACATGATATCTTGGTGGAGATATTTATTAGATAAAAATGGTCAATAATAGTGTTTAATATTGTTTTTTACTCACATATAATGTTTTTCAGTATCAAAAATAATGTTTTATATTTATTAACAAATCTTAAGAACCAAGATTTCTCCAAAACCGTTCAAAACCCTATTCAGAGAACATGAACTTTGAAAATTTGATATTTTCAACTGTTTTTAAGATTTATAAAGCATGATTAATGATTTTTTTTGACATATACATTATAAAAATACACATTATACCAAGTTAAAATCATTACCAAATGTTTTATAGCTATAAAATGTACCTAAGTGATAAGCATGCATAAGAAATGAGCACCTACTGGCCTACAAACCTAAAAGTGCATTTTGGAGTGTTTTATCAAATGAACATGAAATTTAAATTATTTTAATATTTATATGATGTAAATATATTAATTTAAAATAGTAATGATCTCTTCATACAGTGTATATCTCAAAATAGAAAATGTTTACCAAATTGGCATGCTTGCTGCCCTAAGAGAACCTAGAAATAAAAAAATGAGCATAACTTGAGTTATATTGATAAAAAACCAATTAAATTTAAATATATTTTGAGGTAAATATTTAATAGTATTTTTTTATTATCATTTCCATATTTTATCTTAAGAGAGATAAAATTTAAAATTACAGACCTATGCGTGTAAAAATGTTGAAAACTAGTTCTCAAGAAGCACAAAAGTGCATGAACACAAATTTTATTGATCCATATTTATTTAAAATATGTATGTAGGTGTTAAAAATTTTTATCAATGAAATCAATTTGTTTTCTACATTTATAATCCATTCATTAAGGAATTGAAGAATAAAGATCTCTCTCTCAGGAGCTTCTCAAGCACTAGTGGAGATCACACCTTTAAGTTTGAATCAAGTCATCATCAAGAGCCATGAATGACATTATTATATAAATAAAAATATATTATATCAGGTATATGTTTAATTATTTAGCCTTTAATTAATTTTTTTTAGGTCTTGAAACATGCTCATTGGACATTTAATGTATAATAATTATGTGAACATGGTTAAAAAGTCATCAAATGAGGAGATAAATTTATGCATCATCCATTCACCATCATAATTTACATGAAAAACAATACATAAAAAATATAAAAAATATCATATATTCCCTCTACACCAAAATCAAGGAGAATAATTCAAATCAAATAAGGAATTTTTAAAGTGGAGTTTTTTCAGGTAAGATAGTAGGAGTTGGTTGAAGATAAAGTGGAGTTTCATCATGAAACTTGATATTTAAAAACTTCAAGCCTCAAATAATGACTTACATACCACATAAAAATATTGAGACTTAAAAACAAGTACTGATACATTGGATATGGAAGAATATGTTAATGGAAAGATAACTTTAGTTATGTTTTAGTTTTAAGCCTCAATGAGGAAGAATGTGCCAATTAAAAGTTAACCTTAGATATGTTTCAATTTTAAGATAGAATGAGGGAATTGATGAAAATTTTGTATTTTTTTCCTCTTACTAAAGAATCCTTTCATTAAATGTAATTGTTTTTTCAAGTAATTTGATATACCTCTAGTTGGTTGTGCTTAGCTCTACCAAATTTCAGACTTTTTAACACCTTATTGAATGATAAAGAAACTAATTTTACCTTCTCATATGATAGTTATTATGTGAAATTGATGAATTTTTGATGTAATATTATGATGGTTACATAATATCTCTAATTTATGTCCAATATTTTTCACATTTATGCAACACAATTGATCTTGTGTAGGTTGTAGTTTACATCTTTGAGAATTTATGCAATTCATAGTTGTGATGAATTCTATTTGAGATTCTTGAGACAAGTAGTCATCTTTATAAGTAATATTATAATCTAAATAATTTATATAATACACTTGTTCCCAAGGTTAATTGGTGAGTTTTGAGTTATGTATGTGTGATTTCTCTTTGATGTCATTCTATATGTGTCTAAGAAAGTTGAGGTATTCAATTTTTGTGAATCACCCCATAATTAGTCATATAAGTATAGGAATATCTATCTCTTTTAATTTTAAATAAGTAGTTTAGTTGAGGATCAAGTTTATTCATCAAGGGAACTAACCCTCTTTAGATGTCTACTTCCATTATAGGACACCCACAACTTAGAAGTGATCCCATTATGTCAATTGGGTGAGGAAGCCTGAAGAACTTTCTCAAGGGTACAAACTAAATTTAACAATATTTTATCGCATTCATGGTGTCACCATAGCTCATAAGATTGATAAATATTTGTTCCAATTTTATTATTTTATAGTAGAGAAATTTCTCAGGTACTCAACATATAACAAATCCATAAGCATACAGACATCATGGTGGTACATTATTACAATTTTCATACCAAAAGTAATAACAAGATTAGATTAAAAAGGTATTCCTTCTAGTTTTATTGAATTAATTTTTTTTTATTGAGATCTAGGTCATACACCAAACATCCCTCTACCTCAATACATCAAAACTTACCTCAGAATAGCCCTATATTCAAGACTAAATTTTAGTATGGCTATCCCTAGAAAGCAATTTTTTTTACCTTTTGATGGTGGTATCCCTTTTAATATTTCCCTATACAATGATATTCCTACCTTTGCATTGAAAAATTTACATTTATTCACTAGAGAATATCAAACCATTTATGTAGATCACATTAGAGATATGGCTAAAATATGTTATGTGCATCATGTAATCCAAGAAAAAGTAGCTATTAGGTTAATTAATGTATATTTCAAGGGAAAGGATATATAGTGGTATAATAACATTCATCTAAATTCCATCAACATGGGGTGAGTTAGGAGCATCCCTTTCTAAATAATTTGAGGACAAATCATGCCACCTCTCTCTAGTTGAGTAATTAACTACCATAAGATATCTCCCCATGAATTAATGGTTGATTTCTGTATTAGGTTACAAAAGACATGGGATAAGATCCCTCCTATGATTAATACATTTATTGAATATGGATTCTTATATTTTTTAAGATCTGTAAATAGTGATATATCATTGATGATCTAGTTAGCGGGTGGAAGGATACTATCAAATGCATTTGAGGTGGCCATAAGGGCATAAAATAACCTTATAAAAGTTGGAAAAATTCCACAAATACCTATTATTCCTATTTAAATATAATTTCATTCCATTATAACTTTCAAGTGCCCACATTAGCCCCAATTCCAACTCTATCTAATCAAGTTGCATCTCTTCTTAGCCGATCTAGTGAGTTGAGTGAATTAAATAGTCTTATTTAATCATTTGGGAATGAAATGGTAGACATAAAGAGGGAATTAGATCATATTAATAGATCATATCAACATCCTTATCAGTATAAATATTATCATAATATTCCCCCTTTTCAAAACTACCATTCAAATAAACCTCCCTACCAAGGACAAGGAGACATTACACAATCTAGGTCATATACCACTATTGATCCAAGTAATCACTCCTCTTCAAAATATATTGTCCCTACTCAAAAAAATGTCATGAAATAGAAAGAATGGTTTAATTGATGTAATCAAACCCATAGTGAAGACTCTTACCTAAATTGAGTATTGATCAAGCTTTAGTTGTGGAAGTTATGGAAATTTATTAACTATCACAAACTAAAATGCCACCTCAAAGAGAGATACATAATGGTCAAACACAAGATGATGCTAAATTTTTTAATTGGTAAAAAGGAGATCATTGTATCATGAATTAGTAAATAAATACAAACATGGAATATCCTAATAATGTTTATCACAAGATATAAGAATATAGAATTATATGATGCACAAGAGGTACCAAAAACTTTTGATTTGTCTTATTAATTTTTTAAAAAGAGTAATGAGTCTATTTTAGCTCCAAAAGTACAAGAAAATTAGAAAAATTAGGCTGTTGAAGGTAATGTAACATCTCAAACTTCTCATGCTCAAGAGAACACTATTATTCTGAAGGTATTGCCAAGGGTTAGATGCACTCCTCTTAAAATCATAGATAAAATTAATAAGGCACATGTGATAATATCAATGTGAGACAATTTAAATATTTTGGGATGAAAGGATTTTATCTAAGAAGATCCCTCTAACCTCCACAACTCAGTTGGATTAGTAAGGAAGGAAAGTGTGGTTCTCACTAATTTTGGAAAACCTATTAAAGATAAGGTAAAATAATTTAAGGCTGAAGTAAATAAAAATAAATATGGTAAACCTCATCCCTTTTACGTTTCTTTAATAATTGGTGATAATCTAGTTAGACATTATATGGTTGATAGTGGTGCTACTAGCACAATTATGCTAAATCAGATAGATGATAAACTTGGATTGAAGTATGAGACAAACACAAAAGGAGTGTTGAAATTATATGGTAAAACTACCAATATAGTAGAAGTAATTAAAGGTTTTTAGTTTACTTTACATGCTTTCCTAGGTCTTTCTATTCTTTAAGATGTTGTGGTAGTTGATTTTCCATGATATTTTGCATTATACTTGTCAAGAAACTTCACAGCAAAGATTGGAAGGTACCTATATTCATATTGGTCATATTTTTTTTAGAAAAAGGTATGGTAATAAAGTTATTATAAAATTAGAACCTATTTCCAAAGTTCATATAGAACCTTAAATTAAAATCATTACCAATGTGAATTATATTATACCTAATGAGGAGCATCCAAGTGATCAATATCCATCTACTCTTCTTGAAGGAATTCCTAATATTTTACATGATGAGAAGGAAAGTGAAAACCATGAGTATGATCCTTAAAATTTGATTGAATAGGTTCAAGAATTTATTATTTATATGAAAAAATAACATCTATACCAACTCTTTCCAAGCTAAGTGAGTCTAACGAAGGATTGTGGAAGCTAATTTTTGATGGATCAAGGAATAATAATCATTCAAGGGATGGAATACTATTTATTTATCTATAAATCAAAGTTAATACTCTTCAATAATATTTTAGTTTGGATATAATTGTACTTTAGTTGAGTATAAGGCACTCATATATGGTCTCCAATGGGTAATAAAAGTAAGAACAAAAAGCCTACAAGTATTTAGTTATACATCATGTTAGAGGTCATAATTTGGATTAAAAATTTATATTAAAGTGATATAAATATATGGTGTGGGGTATTATAGAAGAATTTATATCTTTCAACATACAAGCTATCCCAAGAGAGGAAAATAAGCATGTTGATTGGTTGGCAGCCATATCAGTTTAATTTGACATTCTTAATGATATCAAAAAGGAGAAATGTCAATCTCACATCAAGTTCATGGTAAGGCCCTCCATCCTAGATAATGTTTTGAGTTGGTAAGTGTTTGAATATGATAAACAAATAACATGTTTTCTTTAATAAGAAGTTAAATTCTCTTATAGAAATCAAAATAAATTGTAGTAGCAATATGAATATCAGATTATGAAATTGAAGACAAATAATCTACCCCAAGGATTTTCCACACTTGAAATAATATTCAATAGTGATGAGAAAGTGAGTAAAGATAAATTGAGGATGTATACAAAGGAATAAAACTATGAGGGCATTTCCATCTTTAAGGATAAACTTCTCAAACTTGGAAAGGTATGTTCAAAACATGAAAGAGAATCATTTGTGTACCTATTACAAGAGTTAATTGATGTTTTTTATTAGGAATATAGTGACCTTAATGGGTTTTATATAATATTGTCTCAAGATAATATGGAGATATAATCTAATGCTAAATCTATAAGATAAAGGCAAAGGCCTATCAATCCAAAGATGGAATCTTTGATGAGAAAATAGTTAACCAAGTTGATTGAGGCAAGAATCATCATTCCCATCAAGCATTCCTCATAGGTTACAAACCTTGTGTTTGTGAGGGGAAAAATGGATAAATAATGTTTTGTGTGGATTTTATAGATTTTAAAAATGATTACTTAAAGGATCACTACCCTTTTCCATTCATGAAGCAAATTCTACAAATGGTAGTAGGTTTTATGTAGTTTTTTATTCTTCATGTCTATAGTGGGTATAATCATATTTTAGTAGGAAAGGAAGAAAAATTAGAAACAACATTCAACACTAAATGAGGAACACATGATTATATGATAATTACCTTTGGATTGTCAAATGCAGGTTCTACCTTTCAAAGAGACGTGAACATGGCCTTTCAAGGTTTTCTAAATGAGATAGTTTTGGAATATCTAGATGACATAAATATATTTTAAAATAATGATAATGATAATTTGATTCATCTTAGGTATATTTTTGAAATGTTTAGGAAATTTGGAGTCTCTCTCAACCCAAATAAATGTGTTTTTTCAATCCATGAAGGCAATCTCTTGGGCCATGTTGTTTCAAAGCAAGGATTGACCATCAATATTGAAAGGGTAAAATTAATCCTATCCTTGTATTTTAATCAACACAAGAAAGGACTACAAATATTTTTGGGTAAAACAATTTTCTTAAGAAGGTTCATTTCTAATTTTACAAGTTTATCTAATCTACTAAAACCCATGTTGAATAAAAATCAGAATTTTAATTAGATAAAGGAAGGGAAGAATAAATTTGAGTCCATAAAACAATCCATTGCCCAAGGATCTTATATCTTATGCATTTATAAGTTTAGAAACTATTTAAACTATGTTGACCCAATAGAATAATGAAAATTTAGAGCAATCAATTACCTTCTTTAGCCAAGATTTGTAAGACTATTAAGTGAGGTATACTTTTGTGGAAAAGAAAGTACTTTCAATTATTATAATTTTAAAATAAATTATACATATGATTTCAAACAAAAGTTTAATGTTATGATATCTCACCCAAGTATCAATGACTTCTTAGAAAATATTTAAATGAGAAGAGCACTAGTTGGATCACAAAAGTGATAGAATATGACATGGACTTTAAGGTTAACAAGATAATAAAATGTAAGGGGCTATGTGAATAATTAGATTCATATTTAGATAAAAATAAGGTGGATATCATAACACTCCAATATGAGCCACATGTAACTACATATTCATCTCCTACAAGTTAGAAAAAAAAATGATCCACTACTTGTATACTCGTAGGTTCCCTCAAGGTTTAGTAGGACAAAAACAAGGTATTTCAAACTTCAAACTATTCCCTTTGTCATTATTGATGATTTTTTATTCAAAAGATACATTAATGGTGTTATTATCAAGTGTGTAAATATAAATTTTATTGATAAATTACTATAAGAGTTCCATAATGGTTTTTTAGGAGGGTATTATGCTCCAAGAACTACAACTCTCAAAATAATGAAAGAGATCTACTATTGGCCTAGTATATTCAATGATTGATATACATGGGTTAATAAATGTAATAAGTGTACTTTATTTTTGGGCAAAGATAAAATTTAAACCCTCCCTCTTCACCCCATTTTAGTTTAAAAGCCATTTATGAATTGGGGATTAGACTTCATACAGGTAATCAATCCACCATCAATATTCGGGCACAAATGGATACTAACTGCAACAAATTAGTTTACCACATGAACTGATAAAATTGCTTTAAAAGAAGCAAATGAGTCCAATATTTTTGACTTTTATGAAGGGAATATAACTAGTTTTGGATTCCATTTTACCATTATATCAGATAATGCCTTAGAATTTCTTGGCACCCAAAAAAAATGAATTGGATATAAGAAATGAAATTCACTTGAGTACATCTTTAAATTACTATGCTCAAGGTAATGGACTTGCCGAATCTACAAATAATAACCTTCTAAACATCATCAAAATAAATTTGGAGGAGAATCAAAGGGTATGGCAAAAATATTTGAATAAACCTTATGGGTTGATATGATTACTCCTAGAAGGTCTATTAGAAACTCACCTTATAATATTGTTTATGGTAGAGAGGCAAGATTACCAATATCCCTTGAATTACTAGCCTTAGAGATCAAAAACTAACTTAAGATGGTGAAATGTGGATACATGGAAGTAAGATATGTATATTTGATGGAGTTAGAGGAGTTAAGAAACCGATTAATGCATATAATGTAAATTCATTAAGAAAAAATGAAAAGATATTTTGACAAGAAAGTAATGGAAAGAAATTTTCAATAAGGAGACCTTGTCCTCAAATGGGATAAGGATAGAGAAAAATAAGGTAAACACTCTAAATTTGATATAATATGGAGTGGTACTATTGATATTTTTTCCCTAAAAATATCATAACATAAAATACACTAAGGGAGACTCCTAATTTTTTGTGGAAATCCCTTTAAATGTCCAAACCCCAACTTCCCCTTTATATTGTAGAATTCAAAACCATGGTTGTAATTTTTAAATTAAAAAATTAAAAATTAATTCCTTAGCTCCACATATTACAATACATTTTACCTTTGTATTTCAAAAAGTATAACTCTAAATCCAATTTTCAATTTTTAAAATTGCAAATTGATTCTTGAGCTCTACCTCTTGTAATACACTAGCTTCCCATAACTAGTGGAATCTAAAACTTGAGATGCAATTTTCAATTTTAAAAATTGAAAATTTCTTACCTATTTGTAGATTCTACAAACCAATAACCTCCATAGGATCCATAACTTGAACTATAATTTTCAATTTGTAAATTACATATTGAGTTCTGCTACCCAAGCTATAGAATCTGGAACTCCAAGTGTAATTTGTAATTTTGAAAATTTGTAAATTGCATACCATTTCTAAAAAAGTAAAACTCCAAATCTTATGGACATTATAATTTATCTCATCACCTCAAGGTTATTCCATCAACCACCATGAGAGCATTAATTACAAATATTTTCTATATAAGCAATGCAATTTGTGATTGTTTATTCATTGTTTAACTTTGCTAATAGAGTTTTGAGCTCTAACAATGACCCTGCACCTGAACCATGCCTTGATATATAAATTTAAACCATGTTTGTGATCAAATTAACACATCATTGTCCTTACTACATGGTATTCCCATGAACTTATGATTTTTTTCCTTTATAATTGCAATTAAAGCTTGTTTTAGTCCTTTCCATTTTCACAAAGGGTCAGTTGCATTTTCAATTAAATTGATTAAACATTTGGTATTTTAGGGAATGTTTGGTTGCATTTATAGGGTTTTAATTTTCTAAGATCATAGTGGCTCATTATTTTTCTATGATTTTATCATTTTATCCAAGTTTCTAAGTAGGCAAGGTCTAGGATTTCTAGGGTAACTATTTTTTATTTTCATCATGAAATTTGTAGGATTTACCCAAAGAGATTCACATTCAAATCTAGGGATTTTCCAAAGATAGATGAATATACCCTAGTATATTCCCAAAAAATCCTAATGAATATTCCAAAAATATATCTCTAAGGTCCTTGTGAACATTGGACATGCCTTGAACACCTCACTTTCTTGTGGGTTTTACCATTACTCAAAGCACCTATAACCCTCACAAGGTTATAAGTCCCTATGAACATTGGACCTATTCAAAACACTTCCCATTACCATGGAATATATACTTAATTATAACACCTTTTAGTTCCATATAAATTACCATTGTTTAAAACATTTTTTTATATCCATGGAGTTGTCACCTACTTCAAAAACCTACTAGTTCTACCAAAACTTTTTATTACATAGATAATCTCCCATATTCATCAAAGATTACACCTACTTCAAGCACCTATAAACCCCACCAACTTATATAATTTGTTTTTCATAAGTAATAACTCTAGATTCCTTGTCTTCAAAAGAGATGAAGTTCAAATAAAAATTCCCTAAGGTGAATCTTAGCTTAGAGTCAAACACAATAAATAAAATTGATACAAATTTAGGTCACATTAACCTAAGGGACTTATAGACCCAAATTAATGTAGAGTTTAAGAATGATTAAATCCAAGGTATTTATGACTCTAAACTTACATAGGTATAAACTTTCCCTCTGATGGTCCAAAGTCTTGAGTTGGTGTGAACTCTAGCCCAACATTATGATCCTAACAGATGAGAGGTTATAAATGACAAAGGGGAAAATATTTTAAATCTAGACCTTGATTTCATTAGTTCAGTATTTGTTATCCTAGAATTTAAGAAATATATCAAACTAACTCTAGAGACATCCCATCAATTCTTTGAAAATAAAAGAGATGGTTGTTAGAAGATGATAAATAGATAATGGCTTAAAGACGCCAAGGTAGCATCCACTAAGTTGCCTAAGAACTTTTATAGGATTGATTTTATAGATGAATTTGGAGATATTATAATATTATTGCACAAGATTATTGGTAGTCCTAATTCTAAGAGCTTCTAGGAGTGGATGTAATAGTACATTTGGGTCATCTGATAGAATGCCCAATACACACGCTGGTCTTGGATCTTTAGTGATTCCTTTCACAAAAAAATAATGGAGGTAAAACCAACTAAATAGTTCTTTGACGTATTACATTTCATACATTTTGGCTAAATAGAGATCTTTCCTAAACATTAACATAATTACTAGACAAATAAGTAGAGTATATAATTACTATCCTGACCTCACATTAGAGGCTAGTAGAAAACACTTTGGGAGAGTTAATGATTTTTTCCTCTATTACATCATTATTAGGTTTGATAAAGAACTAAGGAGAATGAGATTATCATAGGTATAAATTGTAGAGATCACCAAATGGGGCTCCTAATTCATTTATTTCTCCACTTATTCATATATCAAGGCAAGCAGATTCAATGACTTCCCCTACACACTACCAAGATATGTTAGTGACAAGTGGGAATTGATGGAGCTAGTTAGACAACTTGTGGAGACCCACAAATGTATTTCTAACATTTAGCCCAAGTTAGGAATTCATTTCCCAATACCTATTAGCAAATACACATTCTCCTCCCTCCTCAAGGCCAAATGTATTGAAGCATAAATGTGCCAAATGACCCTAAGGACTTTAGATTCCATGCCTTATTATTATGTTTATGGAAATATCACCAATGCACTAGGAATTTTTGCATACTTCCATGGTCCATATTTTGAATATTATTAAGAGGAATTTAGGGATGAAGAGAGAGTCATAATGAATGATCATTATTGAATGACTTTAAAATATATCAAGGATTATGATTTGGCACCAATCCTAGATGACTTGATGGATGATGACTCCATAGTGGACCTAAAATACTACCTATAGATTATCACTCAACCCCTACCACCAATTAGGTGGTTAGCTCTAAAATATTTATCCTTTATTGATAGAATAATAGGTGTGATCAACAAAACAATCAATTGGATAAGGATCAAGGGAGTGAAAGTAACAAAGGATATAATATGTGTTAGAGAAAATGTTTTAAAGATAAAAAATAAGGATTTTCTCCATCATCAGAGGGTCCTAATGGGATAGAAAGTAAATAGGTAGAAGGCCCAGTGAACCATCATAAGAATAACAATAAAACTGAGTCCAAAAAGGGTCAAATAAGTATAGAGCGGTCAACAATATATCAACTAATTGACATCTCTTTAGAAGACACAGCTATAAAAGGAACATCCATAGCTTTTACCCCCATGTATTTAATAATAACAACCCTTATTTATATTGTTGACCCACCTACTATGTGCATTGTTCCAAATAATCCAAAATCTCCACCTTAGGTCTCCACTCCCCCTCTCATTCCTACCACCTCACCTACCATAATAAGTCCATTATAACCTTTGTAATTGATTCAAGTAGAGACTAAGGGTCCCTCAATAGTGGATTCTCAAGTTTCCACTCCACTCTCCCTTCCTCCAATTTTAGTCCCTCATTATTTTTTGCTTCCCTTTTCCATTCCATTAATAATTCTTTTTATTCCATCCCCATTGATTTTCAACACCACTTAGCAGTACAAAGCCACAGACTCAATCATCTTGACTTTAGTTCTATTGGTCATCCCAACTCTTAAGATAAGTGATGCATATTCCTCATCCCATTTCATATTCCCTTCCTTACCAACCCTAAGTGGCCCAGCAAATTTTATTGATTCATTCAATGCTTTGGATTATACCCTTCCAACCATTCCTAAATTCAAATACCTTATGTCTATTTCCCCAAAATTTTCAATTCCATCTTCCACTCCCCTAACAGACACATCTATCCCCATTAATCACACTACTTCCACTTCCATATTTTACACAAAACCTTTAGTTTAGGTAGGGGAAACATAATTTATTGATGTAAATGTAGATATTTGCAAACAATTTATGGAGATGGAATTTCATAGGCATCTCCCAAGTAACCATCAAGATTCTAAAATTGTCATAGTGCCTACTAGTGAAGCAGTATCAGCTACTAATTCTCAAGTGATAGTGTCCAAATAACAATATTCTACCCCTAATTGGATAGCATAGATAGTGGGTAAGAATAAAAAATATATGATTTCCCCAAGTACACTGCACTTTGGCCTATCAAAGGTAAAGAAGTCCAAGTCTACTCCTTGGACCTTTTCTAGAATACTTAATGATGATAAATGGGGAAGATATGTTGAGATTAAAATCCCAATAATAGACAAACCAAAGGAATATATTATGGTGGGAGACTTTTATATTTTAAATATTTACAATGGATGACTAATGAGGGAGGGGTTAAAACATGATGTCCAATCTGACATCAACTCCATCTTTAAAAGAATAGATAATGATAAGGCCACTAAAGATGAATTGAAGAACAAGGTGGATCAACTTAAAATTACATTAAAAAATTATATGTATCCTAATGGATCATTGAAACAACCAAATTTAACACATCTAGTTAGCCAAATCTTAGATCAATCAATAATCGATGCAGTGATTGAGATTGCTAATATTAAAAGGGATACCAAAGAATGGTTAAAATAACTCATTTCTAAGGGAAATAAGGTTATTGATATAATAATGGACTATTATGTAGTTATTATAGAGATAAATAATGTTCTAATAATATAGGTAAGTGAATATGAGGGAAAAATACAAACCTTGAATCTATATTATCCTAAGTTAACAACTATGGATTCTAACAATATAGACATCCTCATTACTGAAAAGATACTGAAGAATCATGTAAAATAAGAGTTTCATAGAAAATCCCAATTTTGTATATGTATTCTCATATAAATTTCTCATAAGGCCAAGGTTGTACATGATATGGCTAAAGATATATTGTATGACATTGAATGAATGATGAGTATGTTATCATGACAACCAATAAATGACAGAATAACCTCTTACCAATAGTGGAATTTTAGAGTAAGTTTAAGGAAGTGGTTGAAAAATAATCTACAAAGACTAAAGTCTTCACCCTAAGTTTTATCCATAACTTTATTAGGTATCAAAATGCACTAGATAAGATGAAATAGAAATGCAGGTAATTAAGAATTTTAGGAGGGAATTGTTTGAAATAGTAGCAAATTGTGTATCCTCCAACCTCTATTCCTTCATACCAAATGAAGAAAGGATAAAATAAATTTTCAAGGCCTTTGATGCATATGTTGAAAATCTATAGGCCAAGAAAGACAAGAAGGATGAATATTTTTTAGAGATAGATTAATTCCTTTCTGTTAAAACATTTCATATACTATAGTTTCATTTGAAAAAACATTATAAAGTTTTATATTGTAAAATTGTAACTATATTTTAGAGATATTTTTTATAAAGATAAATATGTATTTTACACTTTATAATTTTTGAGAAGGTAAAAGTTTTAAAAAATAGAATTACAAATTACACTTTCTATTTTGACAAGTTATAATTTTTAAAATTGTAAAAGCATGTACTGAAAATTGTAAATTCTATTTTGACAAAGTGACATGACTTAAAAGTTGTAAAAGTATCACTTGTGTTTTTCAAGTTAGGGTTTTTTAAAATTAACTTTATTTATTTCAAAATTTATCTTTTATTGAAAAGTCTAGTTCCATTTTGGGTGCCACCCATTTACACGAATAACTACTTCCAGCTGCATGAAGAAGGAGAAGTGAGGCATGGAGATCTCCCAGTTCCATCCACACCATTCCAATCTAAAGATAATTCCTGACTCTTTCATGCTACTTTCCAAACCATTTTAATAAGTCAAGGATTCCATAAATATAATATCCCACATCTTTTTGCATGGAGCTTTAGATTTACATGAATCCTTCTAATGGGCATTGAAGTTTTGATAACTACATCTCATCTATGAGATATTTTTTATAAATATGGGAAAAACCTATAGTCCAATCTATATTTTCATTGTTAGTGATATATTTCTACATTTTTAATGTATTTTATACAATCTAAGAATGAAAATAAATTGAATATTTACCTTTATTATCTAATAAATCCTTGTGTATGCAAATTTATTTGAGTATTTTTGGCTATTAAAATTCTTATTTTAGTCATAATGGTATTTATTACCATTCTCAAATATTTTTTGATAAAAATAAATGAATCTTGTCCCTTATATGAAAAATAGAAAATACTGCCTTTGATTTCCCATTTACATGAGTCTATGCTCAAACAACATTCAATCTATTTTTATGTTTTATTGTGTTTATCAAGAAATCACTAAAATACACCTAAAAATATTTGGTGAAATCACAATTTTTAGTTTTTAAAGTTTTATTCTCAAAAATATTTTCCCTAGTCAAACCCCAATTTAGGATCAAGAGCACTAAAGGAGCATAATTTCTATAAAATTGATATTTTATCAGTTGCACCAGGTTTAGTGAAAGGAATCCAAACTTCTCTAGAGATTAACCTCAATTAACTAATATCCCATGGATTTGGAGGTTTTTACATTATATCATTAGGTATTTACACAACAATCTACAAAATCAAGAGAGGTGCAAAACCTATGTGATAACAGGTCCTACTATCATTTCTAGCTACAAATCACATAATGTTTTTTAGTTGTCAAAATTGAATGGGGAGGAGTTGACAATCCCAGTCAATGGGGTATTTCTCAATCAATTTTATTGAGGTGAAATGTCATATTGTACATAGTATTGTTATTTTTCACTTTCCTACAAGTTTTCTTATGCACATGTTTAATTGGTAATTTTAGTAGTTTTTCAATCCCATAAGTGTTCTTGCACAAGTATTATTGTTGATTTCAGGACTCATTGCTCAATTTAAATTTTTCATGAGGAATATACAATAGTGTTTATCATATTAAAATAATATTTTTTGATGATTTTTAAAACTCCATGCCTAATGGACTTCTTAAGGTAGTTGGTATTTTACTTAATAAGCAAGTAAATTTGTAGAGGTCCCAAAAAATGTTGACATTTTTAGTCACCATTATTTCTATCATTGATTATGTTTAATTTCAAAAGGTATTAAATCATAATTTTCATTATTTAATTATTTATAATATGATTAGTGAATTAATATTGAAGTCATATTGATATTTTCCCATAGTCTATGAGGCTAATTGCAAGAATTAAGCATTTATTATGCCCTTTTAGTATGTTTTAAGACTCTTTTGAAAAATTTAAGGTATTTTTGACAAAACTAAGGTTAATTTTGTTTTAATATATCCCATTAATGTAATACATATAAATTCTTATTTATTTTTTGGTTTAGATAACCACTTCTTGTTTGACCATATCAACTTTTAAAAGCATGGCAAGGTATGGGTGAAGGAAATTAAGAGAAAAATTATAAATAAAATAAGGATGGCACATGTTTCAAGGTGAATAATAAGTTTCAAGACTTAAATAAAGTATTTTAATATTTAATGTATTTAGATAAATTAGTTGTGAAGATCTTTTGGTGCTCCAACTCATATGTAAGGATGTAGTGGCAATTTTCATGCATTTCCAAAGGTAAAAGATTGGATGTTTATTGGTTTCAAAGTAAGAAAATAATTATTAATAGATTTATAAAATTTATGGATGTTTCTAAGAAATTTTATAGTGGTTATTAACTCAAAATATGATTGAATAATGCTAAGATAGTTCAAATCTCTCTCAAAATTAATTTTCAAGCATAAAATTTCCTTGAAACCAACATGATATATTGGTAGAGATGATTCATAGATTAGAATAGTTTATAAGAGGGTTTAATATTTTTGTGTAATAACATATAATTATATTTATTATCATAAATAAGGGTATAAATTTATGAATAATTATTAAGAAGCAAGATTACTCCAAAACCCTTCAAAACCCTATATAGAGAACATGAACTTTGAAAAATTGATATTTTAAAGTGTTTTTAATATTTATAAATCATGATAAATGATATTTATTTCATATAAATAATAAAAAATACACCTTATACCAATTTAAAATATCTAATTAATATTTTAGAGCTATAAAATGGACCTAGATGATAAGCATGTATGAGAAATGAGCACCTACAAGCCTTCAGACCTAAACGTGCATTTATGGAGTGGTTTTTCAATTTAACATAAAATTTAAATGATTTTTATATCTATACAAGGTACATATATTTATTTTAAAAATATATCTCTTGATATATTATATATCTCAAAATATAAAAAATTTACCAAATTGGTATGCTCGTTGCCCTAGGAGAACCTAGAAAAATGAAAAGGAGCATAAATTAAGTTATATTGATCCAAAACCAATGAAATATGAAAATAATTTGGAGGTAAATTTTTAATATTCTTTTTAGTATCATGTTTTTAATGTACATGAGGAGATATAAAAGTTAAAATTATAGGCTTGTGCATGCAAACATATTGAAAACTAGTTCTCAAGAAGCCCAAAAGTACAAGAACTCAAGTTTTACTGATCCAAATTTATTAAAAAAAAATATGTAAGTATTAAAATTTTATATAAATGAAATAAATTTTTTTTAACCTTTTTAATCCATTCATGAAGGATTGAAGAAGGGATATCTCTCTCTTAAAATCTTCTCAAGCACTGATGGAGCTCACACCTATAAGTTTGATCTAAGTCATCATCAAGAGACATGAAATACATTATGAGAGGCATAAAAATATATGATATAAGGTATATGTTTTATTATTTAACCTTTAATTTAATTATTTTAGGTCTTAAATCATTTTCATATAAATTTTAATGCAAAACAAAAATGTGAACATGGTCAAAGAGTCATCAAATGAGGAGATGAAGTTGTGCATCATCAATGCACCATCATAATTTGCATGAAAAATATGACCTAAAAAACCTAAATAATATCATATATTCCCTCTAAACCAAAATCAAATATAATAATTCAAATCAAATAATGACTTCTCAAAGTGGAGTTTCATCATGCAAGATTATAGGAGTTGGTTGAAGATAAAGTGGATTTTTATCATGCAACTTGATCTTCAAAAACCTGAAGCCTACAACAAGGAATTACACACCCAACTAAAAAATTTTATAATTAAAAAAAATTAATGACTTTTTTGAGAAGGATTAATATGTCAATGGAAATTTAAATTCAACTATGTTTTAATTCTAAGCCTTGATGAGGAAAAAGATGTCAATTGAAAGTTAACTTCAACTATGTTTCAATTTTAAGCTAGAATCAGGTCATTGATGACAAGTTTTAATTATATTACCATCAATAAGGACTTATTTCACTATATGTACTTGTTTTTTCTCAATTAATTTGATATACCTCTAGTTGGTTATGGCTTAACCCTACCAAATTTCTTGTAAACATCTTCTTGAAAAATAAATAAAATAATTTTACCTTCTCATTTATTAGTCATTGTGTATAATTGATGAATTTTTTACGTAATATTTTTATAATTAAATTCTATCCTTGATTTATGTATACTTTTGTGCACCTTTATGTGACATACTTGATCTTGTGCAGGCTATAATTTGTGTCTCTGAGAGTTTATGCAATTCATAGTTGTGGTGAATTTTATTTGAACTTATTAAGAAAAGTGGTCATCCTTATAAGTACTGTTATAAGCTTAAAAATTATATAAAACACTTATGCCAAATATTCATTAGTGATTTGTGTATGTGTGAGTGATCTTTTATCTCATTCTCTATGTGTCCAAGAAAATTGAGTTATTCAATTTTAGTGCATCGACCCATAGTTAGACATAGAAGTATAATAACCTCTCTCCATTTTCATCTTAAAGATGTAATTTATGTGAGGATCATGGTTATTCATCAAGGGAGACATCCATCTCTAGAGGTTTAATTTCATTATAGGACACCTAGAACTTAGAAGTGATATCATTATGTCACATGGGTAAGGAATCCTAAACACCTTTATTAAGGGTGAAAGCTCAATTTGACAATAATGCACAAGCACTAGAATAATATATATACATGAATTTTATACGTTTATCTACTAGATGTAAATTAGATGAAAATTACATAAATAATCTTAGAAAAAGTAGTGCATAATCAAGTTTATCAATCACTATTCTACCCTACTTCTGCATACAACCATCTACAACATTCCTAAACTCAGATTACTCAGATTTATAGTCTCAAGAATATTCAAAACACTCAAACTATAATTCATACTAGTTTTACTTTCACTTTCACTAGAACTTAGGTGGAGAGAACTACATCAGGCTTGATACCTCTTTAGAGTATTGGTTTGTAGGTAACTCTCATCCTAATGGGGTGTTAAGGATATTTATCTTATCCTACTAAAAACACACACTACTTGTGCCAACTATATGTCCTACAAATATGGAGGTTTATGGGTTGCATATAAAATTATTCAAAATAGATCACATATATGTCACCAGAACTCATGCACACAAGAACATGCTAGGTAGACCTAGACACAAGTGTACCCATATGCTCGAAATAATTTTTCATAGAGGACACTAGTGATAAAATAGGGACACTAATGCCATATGGTGATAATTTCTAGCTAGGGAGCTATTATACAATAAGGGTTTTGACACCTAGATCCTATATGAAATAATTAAAATAACTCATTTTCCTAGTTTATAGCTTCTATATCTCCTATCTTATTTAATTTTTAGCTAAGTAATTGTTTACATTATTTATTATAATTATTAGAAAGGTAAAACTAAGTCACTTCTATTATAAATTAGTGGATATATTTATTGAATATTTCTACCCTGATATACTATACTTAAACCCTTTAAAAACTTAATGATTACACTCCATAACCCTAAAATTTTAAATCACCATTCATATGTATCAATGTTACTTTTTATTATAATTCCATATCATGTATTACTATGTAGTAAATGAGTAACTAGAAAGGCATGGGTAAGCAATATAGATAAGTCAACATGGTATAAAGGTCATACAAATATATAACATATAATAGTGAGATATGTGGAATAAGGTGCCCCTAGTATAGGTGTGCCCATTAGGTAGAGGGAAAATTAACATATACATATACATATGTAAATTTTATGTCATGCATATCACTCAAATATCATGAAATGCATACATGTATGTAAATATTATTCCATCTAATAAGCATGTGATAAATAGTGTAATATAGAAAATTTGTCATTCTTAGTTCATGATTTTAGATATTTTAGAATATTTGAATGTATTTTTATTTTATGATGATGATGATGATGATGATTATTATTATTATTATTATTATTATTTTTTAATATTTTAAATTTGGAAAAGCTAACCAATGATCCAATCAATGGAAGGATCATGGGGAGTTCCTATATGAAATAATTGAGTTCTTCCTTGATATGTTAAGAATTAATAACTAGGAATGGGTTGGCATATGATAGGGATTCATATGGTGTAATATATCTATCATGATCTCTACTCATATAAATTAGGGTATGAGGAATGGGTCTAGAATATTGAGGTCTCTAGGGTGGTATTTATATAGTAAGAGGGTGTATCACTACATATGTTTTATATGGAACATTATGAATTGTTATTGGTGCTAATTAAATATGTTTTATAGGATATGAAGGCCTATAATTCATTATTTGATGTGATTAATATTGAATATATAGTTTTATAGATGGATATTTTATATGTGTAATAATCAAATTTATATGTTTATCTTGATTAGGTTTGTCAACCATCTCTACATAATGCTAATCATTAGGTGTATTGACCCTTTCTAAATAATGATATTGAATAGATACATCAACCTTCTCTAAATAATTTTTTTAAATATGTGTATATATGATCTCTAAATAATGATATTTAATATGTGTATAAACCCTGTCTAAATAATGATTCTAAATAGATGTATCAACCAATCACAGTGGTGGGGGGTGGAGGAAGAGATTTCACTAACTATAGAGGATACTCATAACATAAACCTAAAATTAGAATCAATTTATTATAATATAGGTAATTTAGGCATATATATAATATATATTTGATTATGTTAAGTATTTTCATCCATGGGAATCTTAACAACATGTCAAAGATTCCATTACTCTATAAAAATGGGAATCGTGTGTCTACTATGGCCTTGCCCACCTGAAGAGGTAAATTATGCATCCCAAAGTATTGTGTGTCTATCCATAAAATATCTTAACTAATTTCATTATTTCTTATTCATTTTTCCATGTGTACCCAAGATATTGGAGAGGTACCATTATGTAAACATTCTGAATTAAACCATTATCAATAATAATATTGTGTACAGATTTATCCTCAATGTAGGATGATAATAAAAATGCATGAGTATATGATTCATATTCAAATATCTCGCTATCATCAAATATGATCATGGGTTGCTAAAATGGAGTATCAATAAGTGTCTTAATGATATTATCTAGTAGATTATCAGAAGTTTCTAGTGAAGGATTCATGTTATATGAATAATTCACCTCTAAAGTGTCCTTAGTTTATATTGACTAATGTTTAGGAAAAGGTTCACTAAATATATTCAAAATTTTATTTCCATTATCTTAGGTTGATATTCCTCTGTATGAGTGCCTACATTAATAATACTGTCATATATGAGATCTTGTATCTTATGTCTTAGCTTGAAACATTTATTTGTTGAATGCCTTGCAATATCATGATATTAAAAATCTGAATTTCACAGATACTTGATCAAGATATCATGGAGACAAAAGTATTATAAGGTTACTCTTAATAAAATTCTTTAGTAACACATGAGAATGTGATGAAAATTGTGAAAATTACCTCTTTGGGGGATTTTTCAATTGTAACTTATTTATATGATGCAAAAATACATTGAATATAATATTTTCCTCATTCTTGTCATCACTTGGATTGACCTATTCATTATAATTTATTTTAAAATTAATTATTGAATTAGTTATATGATTTTATGTATAATTTAAGTTTGTTCAAAGAAATTAACTTGAATTTTCTATCCCTAAATGTATGACACAAATCATCAAATTATTTTAATCTTTTGAATATATTTGTTTTAATATATCTTTTAATTCATTACCCACCATAAAATTAATTATCTTGAAAGGCATGGTAATGAATCAAATCACATAGTCATTTATTGGTTCATTATATCCTTGCTTTAGTTGAGAAAATTATGCATAGGATATTTTATCATTGATTTTGATGGAAAAGTGTGCTAGGAATTGGTCAACCAAGGGGTTCAATGATATTATGAATTTAAGAGGGAGATAATATAAAAATATCAACTCATATTCCTCAAGTATTCTTAGAAATTACTTGGTCAATAGTTTTTCATTATATGTGTAGCCTGAGCATGTAAAATGAAATGATCTAAGATGTTACATGGAATCACCTTTATCTTTGAATAATGGTATCTTGGGAAATATGAAACCTATTGGTAAAGGGTATGATTATATCTCATGGGATAATGGGTTATGTATCAAACATGAAAATCCATGGCATGTATAACTCTCAATTCACTTTGCTCTAATTTCAACACTTTGGTATGTAGAGTTGTGAAAGTTTGCATAATGAAATGTGCATTAGGTGAGGCTAGAAATGGAATGTGCATATATATCATGGGAGGGGTGAAGTTTTCATACATATAAATAGGCATAATTGTTTTTATTAAGGTCTCATGTTTCTCCAACCTTTGGTGTATGTCACATAAGTAATTGAATTTTTAGGCAAAGGAATACTTTAATAGTTGTGGTATAAATACCTAATATATAATTTTGAGATAACTTTATTTTTTTTATATCATGATATATATAAAATTTCATCAATTTGATGTGGATTTATGTTAAGATATTGAATAATTTTTTCATCCTCTATGGCATCCTATTGATCTCTAGTATTTATATCATTAATCTCAATATTCAGGATAAGTCCATCCATAGGATGAATATGATATGATTTGAAATTTATAATAGGATGAATAAAAGGAGTCATTATAACCATTTATCATTTAGTAGCAATAGAAGGTATCTCATATTGGATGTTGAAATAATAGGATGGGAGGAAGGCTTGGAATTATGCAATGGTAAATTTGGCCTTATTAAAAAATTTAGATTTGATCTTTGTTACCCATTTTATTATATAATTGATCCAAATAAGATAAATTATCTATGTAGGACAATATAAAAATATCAATTTCATTACTTTTGTTAACCAATAATGTTAATTGTATTACTAATAATTGGTGGGTGATGATACCTAATGAAAAACTGAGAGATACCAAGGTTGAGCAGGATATCCTCAACAAGTGGAACCTCATTCTACCTCCCCTAGATCTAATTTGGGTAGGAGACTTATGAAATGGGATGCCCCCCATCAAGGTAGATGAAGATAAATTTTGATGGGGCATCCAAAGGGAATCTTGATAAAGTGGGTGGAGGTGGTGTCATCAGGGATGAGTTAGGGAATGCTATCACTACCTATAGGGGTTTGATAGGAATCTAATATAGCCATGTTACTGAGTATAAATATACCCTTTGGGGAATCTAACTAGATATCTAGATCAACATCACTAAATTAGAAATCAAAGGGGATTCACTCAATATCCTCAACACCTGCTTAAGAAAGGTAAAACCTTCCCACACAGTTAGCCAAATCATTTCTGATGCCATCTATCTTCTTTACTTAACCAATGAGTAATTAATATATAACATTTACTAGGAGGGTAACATGGTTGCTGATGCACTTCAAAATTTGGGAGTTTTTAGCCCTAATTTTTCTACATGGATTGGACCCTTCAACATCTCCTCATGTATCTATCCCTTAATCATTCATGATTTGTAATTTATATATTTTCAATCTAGTGGTGGAGATACACATGCAAAGGATAATCATGCCTAATCAGAGACCAAGTCACACTATGTGTCATAATTATGACACTAATTTCAAATCTAGATATGAAGTATGTAATTTAAAAAATCTTTTCAATAATGATTTTTGGATAAAATAAAATAAAATAAATATGAATTACAATTCAACTCTCTACAAATGTCAACACTAAAGCATAAGGAAGAATAATATTATGTGGGTTGACAAGAATAATTGTTAACCCATTTATTATGTAAAAGTTAAGTTGAACTAAAAATTATATAGAAAGATAAAAAAAGGGAGAACTCACTAAATTTGTGCTTTGAATCAAAGGTCATGATGAAATGGTGGCTAAGGATTTTATTTCAGGCTAGAAACAATGTTAGTTTCTCTTCTAGGATATTAGGGTGGATGTCATAGAAGAACTCATAGGGGATGTCACTGGAATGTCCTATGAAGGCACTAAGGCTTTCAAGCATAAAAGGTGGAAGCAAGAACTTATGCAAGAATTATTTGATATAAATTCCACATTTCAAACCGATAAAAAAGGCTTCCCTAAGGTTAGCCTTATGATGAATGGATGGATATATGCATGTATGTAATGCATTATCTAACCATAAAAATAAATTTTACACATATTTTTTGCATCATTTATTATTAGTAATCCATTTAAAAGGTCTTCATATAAGTCTAATGTACTAAATTCTTATGTCATTGGAATCATTTGTGATATAATTCAAAGATAAACTATCTTCTGATATAATCCACCAAGGGATGATTTTATTGGTTACCAAGAGAGGGAATCTTGTGAAAAACTAAGATATTAACATCAAGGATAACATTAAGGAGAAGAGATCCAGGGAAGCTAAGAACTTGGCTGATGATAAGAAGGATGAATCTTCTCCTTCCCCTTACTTAGTTTACCTCTAGGTGGTTTGGAAGAAGGATAAAAATAAATACCATGATTCTTCTCCCCTAGAGAAGAGTGTGTGAAACAAGGTTAGTGTAATTCTTGATTTCTCTCAGGGTATTTAAACCCTAATTTTCAAATATATGAAATGAAATATATTGAAGTTTAAAAGAGGGATAAAGATAATTTAGGGCATTTCCCAAAGGGATTTAGTCATGAAATCATATATTTTCATGATAATATACAAAAAATGGGTAGACATCTCATACCACTGATGGAACAATAGAACAACATCAAGTAGGAAGTGGATAGAATGAGGGAAGGTATGGGTGACCCAAAAATGGCAAAAAAGAAGTAGATGGAAGCTAAAGGGAACCCAAAATAAGAAAAGTAAGGAAATTCTCACCATCACCCCAGGTAGTTCCAAATCTAAGAAATAAAAAGTGAGAGTTGAGAAGGAAATAAGTTTAGCTGAGCACATCAGAAACTTGGTGAAATGAACAACACTCAAACTAGAGGCATGATCAATATTTCAAAAAAGAAGATAGGAGGCAACAAGAAAGAGACTCACTATAAATAAATATAACAAGTATGTTCAGTGTTGGTCTTATTTTTTAGGTCCCATTTTTTTCTATAATTTTGTTGACACTTAGCATTTGTTAGGCTATTATGGCCTATTTTTTTATTATTTTATCTTTTTGTTTTTCTACTTGTTAAACTATGGCTTTTAGGTCCCTATAAAACCTGATATTTACCTATATTATAGAAAAATTAATTCAACATGGCCATGATTATTATGTGTTATTATGGACTAATCAAAAATCATATTTAAAAATAGAACCCTAATGCTAAAATATAAAACCCTAGAAGGATGAATATCTAAGGGAAAACCTATGGTTTTGAAAATTTCTATATGTGTATGGTTTCATCAATATGTTTTACCCTAGTTTTGATTAATGGATGAGATAAAAAAATAAGTTAGAACTTTTAAATGTAATATAAATATTAAAATATGGCATTCAATCATACATCTAAATGTAAGAGACTAGGATTATTTTTTTCTATTTTTTTGAATTGCATGTACTAAATATGAAAAATATTAAGAATATCAAGATACTTAGATTTTTTGTTGAATATCTAATTATGAATATATTATGGAAAAAATTTAGAGATAAACATTAATGTGTTTCATTTTATTCTAAAACTATTATGTTTTTGATGTTAGGTTGGTTTTGTATGATTGAGTCAGTATCATTAGTCAATACTAACCTACTAGTCAACACTGACATGTGTGTAATTAGGGAATAATGACTATATAGTAACATGAGACTATCATTTATCTCTCTATATTTTTGATCCCAAACCCTATTGATTTTCATATATATATACTTAAACCTCCTTTACCTTGAGACCCTAGATGTGTTTGTGAGGGATAGAAACCTAAAAAAATGGGTGAAGTGTGATGGGCTGAGCTGACCCCAATCACCCCCGTCTAATGATTTACTATTTCATATGTATTTGATATTACAAGGAAGAAATAAAGCCAAATGTATTTATCCCACTTAGTGTGATTGTGAAATTTTGATCCTTCATTATATGTATTTAGCTAATGATTAATCTTGACACTTGAAAATGCTTGATTTGACTTGGATTTTAAATTCTTCAGAGTTGTCTTGTTACTACTCCTAGTGATATAATTTTAAATTGTGAAAAATAAGGAAGATTTTCTCAATTTATAGTAGTGTATAGATGTATATCAAATAATTTTTATGTCCCTTTTAAAAGAGACCTTGATTTGTTTATATATGAATCTAATTAAATAATTCCTCAAACCTTTGACATGTTAGATGAATAGGATGACTTTAAGAACATATTTGATTTTAAAAACTATATATTGCCAAGAGAAGGTTGGAAAAACTAGATTAGTAAGTACTATTTGGTCATATTGACCTAGCTTGATGGAACTAACTTATGTACATGTGAACTTAACTAAGTCTAGATATGTCTACATAGGGTGTTTAGTTGGTTTGAAATAGACAATGAGGTCCCTGTAGATTTTTGATAGTATAATGGAAGGGTTGAAACATAAGATAGCATGAAAATGTGAGTATATAGATAATTAGGACCTTACTTAAGGGTTAATTCAAGTAATGCATGGTAAATTTGTGTTAAGCTTGTCATTATCAAGTACCAAAGACTTGATTTTAGTATCTACACATCTAAGGCTTCCCTTTTTGTGTTTGTTTACTTTTATTTGCACCTGATAATTTTTTACTTGAGAAATTAATAGGGTGGTCTAAATATCCCTCCCTTAGATACAAAGTTATGAAATCTATGGCTAAACCTAAATAATCTAGATGGATGTGAAACTATTTTTATCTGATTTGAAAAAATATTTGAGTGATGACCAATCATTATTTAAATTCTATAGATATAGTTTAGTATTATAGTTTCTATTAAAAATTAGTATCCTTTTGTATAATTTTTTATATGGGTGCTTCAATATTTTCATAAAAATAAATGAACTTTTGGTAATACCCAAAGTGTCCTAGAAAATATTTCATTCCCAATGGGATAGTAAGTGGGTTAATTCTAATGATGACTTTCAATATTAGCTTGGTCAACCTAAATCTAATAATTACACACCATATGTCCCCAAAAATATCTAAAATTCTTGAAAAATATACATTTTATTTCAAATTGAGTGTGATTCACAAGGATCTACACCTTTCTAACATAATTCACAACTTTGATAGGTGTTATTTTAAGAGAGATAATGCTAACCAATCATACAAATATACCTTAAGAAAATCATGAATACAATTATTATACATAGTGATTACAAATCTAGAGAATCATGTTAGTGCATTCTTTAAATTGAATAACATGAATTTATATGTGAAAATACCCCATTCTATTGAGAAAGTAGTTTTTAGCTAGTCTCACTCTATAATGGAGATCTAATTATATCCATTAACCACATTTGTAAATGAGTAGACCTCATGCCCTATGATAAACTATAGTACCTTGTCAAAGAATGGAATTTTAAAATGATCATTTATAAAATCATCATTAAATGTGAAATATTCACCACACACTTAGAATTTCCCTATTCTATTAGGTTGAACCACCATAGGAATTAACTAATCTATTTTTCCCACTAAATAACTAATAACTTCTCAAACTAAATAACCAATTTTGGGCTTAATATTTATCTTCATATTTTGATTCAACTTATATGGTATTTTATTGATTCTCATTATGCACTCTTTGAGTTCAATGCACATCTATCATAGATGTGTCTACTTCTTTGACATCACTGAAGGTGGTGGGAAACACACCATCATGGTTTTTAAATAGGTGGAGTACTCTTGATATTTATTGTTGTGTCTAATAATCCCGCATTTGTTCTATTTTTGGATAATTTCTTGGTGCCTATTTTTCAAATCTCTTCCCTAATGGTTCTTTGTATATCTTTGTGACTTCCTATTCATAGAGTCCAAAAAACTTCTCTAACTTGTATATTCTTCTATATTCATGTTTTGAATCTTTTCTTCTTCTATATTATCTATCTTCCTTATTTGGTAGCTTAATATTTCACTCATGTTCAAACATCCATTTTAGGTCCAAGTATTCCTTGATTTTATAATTTATATAACTATTTATGCTATTCCAAATTGTATGAAAAGACTTAATGAATCATTTATTCTCCTAATCATATAAAAAATTATCTATATTATTATAAATGCTAGTATTAATTTTTCTTGGATTATTCTTCACTTTAAACATTCATATCATCCATTTCCTTATAACACAAGAATATATTCATTTTATATAACACTTTATGTACCATTCTATTTTCATCCTCAAATACAAATGTATAATTGAAAATATTAGACTTGAACCCACGTGTTTGTATCTCACATATAGTATTGATGCATATACAAATATTTAGGTAAAGGATTTATCATATCTTTGAAAATATTAACATAGTACCATGGATATATAAATTAAATTTAATAGACATAATACATGCATGTGTTGAGGCCAACATACCCCCATTTCTAAAAGATGGGGACCCTTGTGTCAAATTATGCAAATTTATATCTTAAAATTGAAAATTCACTTGATCAAAATGTATATAGTATGTTTACACATTTTTCATAACTCTCATTTGGATTAATGGACATGTTGTCAGATGATCATGGTTTCACCCCTTCTAAAGTTTCTAACATTTGATCTCTATGTTTTAGGTTGTAGGTTCAATGGATTTCATTTGAAATGGGCAATACTCAAGTTTTTGTGTTTAAATGTTTTGCTAGCCTTTAGTCTATAATTGATTAAGGGAATTCATATTTGAATTGATAAAAAATAGTCTAATTTTTTAACCTAGGTTCCTTTTGAATTCAAATTTGGCAAGAATATTTTATATAGGAGCAATTAATTATTCCATGGACTTAATTTAATTTTTATCCTAATGCTTAAAAATTATATGTTGAGTCCCTTTACATATCAAACCCCTTTGTTCTCTTTTATCTTAGAATGGTATAACTAGTGTAGGGTCCCTTTTGTATATATTAAACAAGTCATAAATATTTATCC
This sequence comes from Torreya grandis, assembly GCA_037957365.1. Taxonomy (NCBI): domain Eukaryota; kingdom Viridiplantae; phylum Streptophyta; class Pinopsida; order Cupressales; family Taxaceae; genus Torreya; species Torreya grandis. Next base: position 2,947,914 of record JARHVA010001708.1, on the reverse strand, counting down.
TAAGTTTTTAAACCCTAAGCTAAAACCTTATGACTTATCTTTTATTATTCATGGGGTCATTTTTATTATGTTTCTGACCTTGGTCTAAAATATTTATGCCAATTCCATTTTAATTCACAAGGTAATTTTAATATGTCTTGGACCTAGCTTAATACTTTATCCTAAATCTTTATTCACATTTATTCATATGAATGAAAACCTTAGCTTAAGTCTTATATATTATTCTTGAACTGACTTAAATATTATGCTTGTCGATAGGATAAATGACCTATGTTTTCTTAGGAAAAGTTAATCCAATTGAGTGAGATCAATATGGTAATACTAAGTATAGGAACTAATCTCACTCAACCCCATAGATCATGATTGGATGGTGTGAGTTTTCTTGAATAAGAAGATCCAACATCACATAATCTA
>JARHVA010001708.1:2895000-2942500 GCA_037957365.1 Torreya grandis | reverse complement strand
AGATAATGTCAACCACTTTTAGGTATTTAGTGATGATTAGTTGATCATAGACTTCATGACTAGTTTAGGAGTGTTTGAGGGTCACATTATTGATGAAGCCAATTTATTTGAGGGTGAGAAAATTGAAATCAAACTTGATGACAAGGTCATTCAGTTGAATGACAATAAGATCCCCAAAGGCATGATAGCCTTAGAGAAACTCTTTTATTCTGATAGACTAGTTGATGCTAGAAATATTCCTAAATAAAATGGGAAATATTATAACATAATTGATCTTGGAATTCAAGTTTAGCCTTAGCTAGTTAATATCAGTATAACCTATACAAACATTGAGTCCCAAAGAGCCAAATAAATGCTGACCAAATATAATGATATCATAACATGGCCCTATGATGACCTAAATATCTTTTATCCAAAGGTTATAACTCATACCATACCTTTAAAAGTAAAATTATAAACCTTTTAGACAAAACTAGACGTATATCAACCCAATCTTAGAACTACTGATATAAAAAGAGGTCAAGAATCTCTTAGATGTTAGGATTGTGTTTCTTATTAGGAATTTCACTTGGGTTGCTAATTTAGTCCTAGTATATAAGAAACATGGTGAAATTAGACTATGTATTGATTTTAAAAATTTCAATAGAGCATCTAAGAAAGATAATTACCGACTACCTTCTCTTGACCGGGTAATAAAAATTGTTTCTGATTCTACCATAATGTCCTTTCTTGATGTTTTTTAGGGTATAACCAAGTCTTGGTGAGTCAATAAGATAGGATTAAAACTACATTTACTACCAAGTGGGGGAAAATTTACCTACATGAGAATGCATTTTAGACTTATAAATATAGGAGACATATTTCAAAGGGATATGGATCAATATTTCCATGGTCTTGTAAGTAAATGCATTATTATATACATGAATGATCTGAACATCCTTTCTAAAATCAGGGAGGATAATATTATTCACCTAGAATAGGTATTTGAAAGATGCAAAAGGTATGGGATCTCTCTAAACCCAAAGAAAAGTATTTTGTGTGTTATTAAGGGATAATTATTAGGACATGTTATCAATAAGGAGGGAATATCTATAGATCATAATATAGTAAATGAAATATATAATATAGAGACCCCTAATAGTAAGAAGGAATTGAAGTCATTCTTTGGTAAAATAAATTTTGTAAGGAAGTTTATTTCTAGTTTTACAGAAATAATGAAACCTTTAAAAGACATGTTGAAGAAAGAGGCTAAGATCACTTGAAATAAAGAGACAAAGAAGGATTTTAAGTACATTAATGAGGCAATTGGAAAATCCCTTATACTGATAATTCTAAACTTCACTAAATATTTTTATCTTTACTCCTTTGATTTAGATCATACAATAGCTACAATTCTAACTTATAAGATGGATGGATGTGACCATCCAATATATTTTATGAGCACTACCCTTAAAAACTATAAGTTAAACTAATCTTTGATTAACAAACAAGCATGTTCCTTGGTCAAGGTAATAAAAAAGTTTAGGAATTATATCCTTAGGAATAAGGTGCATGTTATTCTACCAAACCTAGACACCAAGCTCATGTTAGGTCAAAATAAACTAGGAAAAAGGAGATGTAAGTGGATGTTTGTGCTCCAATAATATGACATTAAGGTGATGACTGACAAATTGATAAGATGTTAAGGTTTAATTAAATTTATTGCCAATACTAATCCCAAGATAAGTGTTATATAGGTAGAACAACAAAATTTTAGATGTAATGATTGGTATGATACCATTTTTCACTTAATAATCAATGGTTATTGTCCTATAGGTTTAATTAAATAACAAAGGGAAGATCTAAGGCTCAAGATAGATCACTTTATGACCAATGATGGAGTTTTTTATACGAATAAATATGAAGGAATTTACTTGAGATGTCTCTCCAAGAGTGAAGTAGATGAGATTAGGGGCACCCTCCATAAAAATTTAGGAAGTGGACATACATCTAGAAGGACTAAAATGCACAAAATATTAAGGTCTTGTTACTACTGGCTGATAATCTTCAAGGATGCTCATAAAAATGTGAGAGAGTGCCACCCATATTAAGTCTTCAATACCAAAGAGCCTAAGGTAGCCATGTCAGTAAGACCAGTAATGGTTGATAAACCCTTTACCTAATATTGGATGGATTTTATGGAGGTCATTAACTCCAATTTTATGATGGTCACAAATATGTTCTAACTGCTATCGACTATTTCACTAGATGGACTGAAGTAGTGGAAACTGAATAGTGTAAGACCAAAGAGGTGATCAATTTTTTAGAGGAAAACATATGCACCAAGTTTGGGACATTTGTATCTCTGGTCCATGATAATGTATCCAATTTTGTATCCATAAAGATGATAGAATGGGCATATGATAATAACATCATCCTTAATTTCTCATAAAACCATTATCCTCAAGGTAATAGAGTATCTAAATCAACTAATAAGAACTTGATGAAGGCTATAAATAATTTTAAATCTAATAAACCTAGAAGATGACATAATCTACTTAAGTATGCATTTTGGGAAGATAAAATTAGAATCAAGCAAGCTCTCAAAGCATCAACATTCTTGCTAGTTTATGGTCAAGAATCCATCTTCCCCATCACCATCAATATACTAACATATAGATTCATAAAATAACACATGGGGGAGGACCAAGAATTTTCAAGTTTAAGGTTGCTAAATATCATACAGATGGAAGATGCAAGTGAAGAAGCTTTTGCCAATTTTAGCAAACATCAAACCACAGTCAAGAGGTGGTTTGATAAACATTCAAAAATTAAGGTGTTCATGCAAGGAGACTTAGTTATTATTTAGGAAAAGGCATATGAGCCTAAGGGTAAACATGGGAAGTTCACACCTCTATGGTTAGGTCCCTACTAGATAGTTGAGATACTTGGAGACAACACCTTAAAGTTGAAAGACTTATAAGGGGCATAGTTCACATTACCCACCAATGGGAAAAACCTAAATCACTACTTGTCTACTATCTCACCTAGATTATTTATGGAATGACTGTAAGACTATTTATAGTTAATGTAAGTAGGCTCAATTAGTTTCTTTCTATTATTTTAGTCCTAACCCTTATTTCTACATATGCTTGTATATATTTGTTTATTTGCCTACTTTCTATTTCATGTGTTTTCTTTATTTTATTTGTTCCTTACTCTCAATAAGTCATTTTAGACAAGCCCTTAGCTCAAGACTCATATGATTTCTTAAAGAAACCTCACAATTCAAAAACATAGGCATGCCCTTTTATCATTGGTTGGTCATGGATTATTGAAATATGAGCTTATTGTTATAGTTTACAAAAACTATTAAATAATAATGAACAAGCTGATTTCTCCTTAAGATTATAAACTTTGTTTTGATCTAAGTTTGGTTCTGAGAGGTATTTCACATGTAGGATGAAAGACTACATTATTAAGATAAAGTCATGCTTAAACTTAAAAAAACATTAATTGACTAGGATAAAGTTTATAGCCAAATATGATTATCTAAAGACCAAAAACTTGACAAAATCCCTAAACCTGGCTAACCTAGTCCCCAACTTTTGATAAAAATTCAAAATGACTTGAAAAATACAAAAAATAAGAACCTTATTTCAAAATTCAAGATATTTTTGAGCAAAGGTGATTCTGGTAGTCTCCACCAGGACTATGGATGCTTAGTCAGTAGTGGAGCAAGGACTAGAGTGGAACCAAAGGAATTTATATTAAGGATATGGATTGTTAGTTTGTAACAAAACAATGCCCAAGCCTTTCCTAAGCTAAATCATGGTTCTTAATGAATATCTAAACATGTTAAAATTCAGTGGGCTATGGATTCCTAGCCGGTAGTGGAGCAAGGCCTAGAGTGGAACTAAAGGCATTTCTATTGAGGCTATGGATTCTTAGTTGGCAATAGAGTAATACCCAAGCCTTTCCTAATCTAAATCATGGTTCTTAATGAATATCCAAACATGTTAAAAGTTAGTTTTAATGATTAAAGTCATGAACCTCAAAGTTGTTTTCCAAACCTTATGGAAATCAGTAAGTGGAATCAAAGCACACACATAACATGGCTATGTCTTGATGTTTGGTCCTAATTTCACATTTTCAATATTTTTTATAACCATGAAGTGATCTTAATAATGGTGCTTGATCAAATAGATTAAGTATCATAATTATTATTCTAAACCAAAGTCTTTGAATTCTAAAATATTGCTATGTTTCCCCTATAAGTCATAATTTATTGAGGTCAACATACCCCTATTTCTAAAAAATGGGGAACCTTGTGTCAAATTGTGTAAATTTATATCTTAAAATTGAAAATTCACTTAAACAAAATATATATAAATGTTTGCACATTATTCATAACTCTCATTTAGATTAATGGACATGTTGTTAAATGATCATGGTTCACCCCTTCTAAAGTTTCTAACATTTGATCTATGTGTTTCAAGTTCATTGGAGTTCATTCAAAATGGGCAATACTCAAGGTTTTGTGTTTAAACATTTTTCTAGACTTTGGTCTATAATTGATTAAATAAATTCATATTTGAATTGATAAAATGCTAATCTAAGGTTTTAACCTAGTTGATTTTGAGTTTAAATTTGGTGAGAACATTTTACCTAGGAGCAGTTAATTATGCCAAGGACTTAATTTTTATCCTAAGGCTTAATCTTGTTTTTCAACACAACTAAGCCTTAGTCTAAAAATTCTACGTTGGGTCCCTTTACATCCCAAACCCCTTTGTTATATTTTATCTTAGCATGGTCCAACTAATGCAAGGTCCCTTTTGTATATCCTAAACAAGTCATAAATCTTTATTCTAAAGTTTTAAACCCTATAGTAAAACCTTATGACTTATCTTTTATTATTCATAGGGTTCTTTTTATTATGTTTCTAACCTTGGTCCAAAATCTTTATGCCAAGTCCCTTTTAATTCCTGAGGTCACTTTAATATGTCTTGAACCTATCTTAAGAATTTAGCCTAAAGTTTTATTCACATTTATTAATATTAATGAAAACCTTAACTTAAAACCTTAGCTTAAGTCTTAAATATTATTCTTGAACTAACTTAAATATTGTGCTTGTTTGTAGGATCAATGACCCTCATTTGCTCAAGCAAAGTTAATAAAAAAAAATAAAAATGAGAAGACTAAGTATAGGAAACAATCTCACTCAACCCCATATAAAATGGTCTAATTTTACTTGAATGATAAGATCCAATGATGCTTAATCTAGGTTGAAATGTTAAGACATGATAAAAGGGTTAAAGACCAAACATGTCCTTGAGATAAATGGTATGCATTTTCTTTCCCAATATTAATAAAATGTTGTAATCTGAGTTAATACTTAAATGTATCCCCAAGACAAGTGAGAGGGTGACAAGCATCTCCTTGTCAAGAAAGGAATATTCAGTAGTTAATGGTGTTTGACCTCCAAGATCAAGATCTAATAAAGTGTATTTTATTTGACAAGGATAATATAATGGCATGAGATGAATGTTGAAAGGTTAAGATAGAATGTGGAAATGACAAGTGTCATAACTATAGGGAATTAAATGAGAAACCAATGGTATCAAAGTTCTCAGATCAAGATCAACAGTCCATGTTGATCTGTGTAAAGATGATCCAATGGTGCAAAATCAAGAAATGACTTTTTTAAAAAGGGAAATGGTTATTTTTCAAATATTAATGAGTAAAGTGCCATGTGGTGATGCTACATAAGTAGAAAGTTAAAAATCTAAAGATATTGTGGGTTTATAAAGGCAAAGGTATAAATATAAAGATCAAAATAAAATGTAAGGCATGAATCTTGCATAAGTTAAAATAAGGTACCACCAATAAAACATTGAGGATACCTTTAGAAAATCCCTAGCATATAGAAAATCCCTAATTTGACCCTATGAATATTATAATTGAACCAAGGAAGATAAAATTATAATTTGTGCACAAAGAATTCAATTTGGACTAAATTGTAGACCACAGATGGATGATTTGAGAAAATTTTAAGCTATGGAATCCAAAAGAAGTGTCTCAAGGGAAAATGTGGAGCTATATCTAACCACAAATATAGAAGGAAGAAATTTTAAAGATACGTAGTTTGATGCCATGGCTCTAAATATAGGAGATATCTAATGGTCTAATTTATTCTAGATAATTTAAGAGTAATGGGTCATCACCAGAGAAGAGGAAAATAATGTATTTGTGAAGAGGAGATACTATGATGTAGTGGTGATCCAAATGATATGACTTCATTATGTTGTGGTGAAACCTAAGGTACTAAACTATATAGATATTCTTAATCCTATATTCAAATATGTTAAAACTAATCATGGCATGATAATTCATAAATGTAACTTTAGGAAAACTTCCTATATTTATTCTATAGCCTTTGAAAAATAATATAAATTACCCACGAATAAAATAGACATGGACACAATTAATGAGTTGGCTAAGAAAAAATTAATGAAAAACATTCTTACCCTATGGCTATACTCTAGGAATCAAGTGTTCTCAGACTTCAATGGAAACATCCCAATTAGCCAATTTAGACCTAGGATCAAGATGATCATGACTATGATGAACAAGTAGTTTAGAAATTCAACCACCACATATGGGGATGAGATCTGGGTTCCCTTTGTTTATTTCATGGTTTAAAAGGAAGTCACCCCTCCCCTAGGTAAGAAAATCAACACTTGTTTGAGGAGGCAATTCTCTATAATTAAGAAGAAGAGTAGGGGTTAATTTTACATGATGTCATACTTATTGGATGCCCTAATTTCTATAATTAAAATTATTAGCCTTAGGTAATGGTCACATGATGGGATACAAATCATCTCCTAATACTATTCAAAATTACATATTTTCAAATATAGGGACCATATTAAATTTATTTGTGATTATGTTCACCCAACCTTAGTTGAGGCTATTACATGGAATCTAATGCTAAGGGATAACCCCTTGATCAAAAATATAATTGAAGCCATGGGGTACATATGGTTATATTATTAATACACCATATTTAGGATTAAAGGAATATAATACACCCCACTTAGACTACTAGTCCATGTACTAGTCAAACTAGTTGAACAGAAGGTAGCATACCAAATATGCAATGGTATAGATAGTATTTGTAATACCAAGAGGAAGGGGATGCTCCAAACCCTCCCAATAACCATTACCAAGATTGTGTTTCAATAATGGTAAAATATTGAGGCTACCTCTAAACATAGGACCTCTTTTAGATTATAACAAGATGAACTAAGGTGGTGGGATCCCCAAGGAAGAGTTGTGGGGCACTTGAAATATAAAAGAATCAAAGTAGTTTATGATCATCAACCTTGTGACTTTGATACCATGTAAACTAAGGAATCTTCATCCATTAAGGTCTTGGCAAGAGTGAATAAACATAACATCAAGCTAGAAGTAAGATTGTTAAGGGAGAATAAATGAAGTGATGATATATGGTAGTTAAGACCAAGGAAGTACCATTTTATAGTAGTTCTATCTTCTAGACCTCCTCCAACATATCCAAAAAAAGAGGTACAAAATCTTGAGGCACTAGTTAAACAAAAGCCATAGGGAAAAAGGCCTGATGATATTACATCTTCCTCAGCCTAGGTAGAATAACAGGGGTCACCCATTGAAGAGATTGACATAATAACATTAGACCCTAGAGAAATAACTGAGGATGTACTTACCATAATATCTAATGCTTACCAGTTGGATGAAGAAGCTTGAGTTGAAGAGGTAGATAAAGATAAGGGAAAGGAAGTAGAATTGGACTTGGTTCCTGTGGCCACCCCTCCTCAAAAAGGGTTGAGCTTTTTATGATTCTAGTAGGGGGTAAGAGACCATAGTTGACCTTAACCCATAATTTGAGTGATGTCATCTTCTTCAATGAATATAATTTGATAAAAGGTCCAACCTTTCCTGAATGGTTTATACATGGCAAGTTACTAAAAGATCCTACTCTACATCATCCATGGGAAATAAAAAAGGCTATCAGGATCATTTCACATGAGGAGATTAAGCCATAGATTGTAGCTTTTCATAAAATGGTTTCTCTAGGTAAGCCAGGTGAAAAATAGATCAAAAACCTAGCCCCAAGGATAATAGAGTCTTCAATTAGTGTCAAATTTGACCCAATAATTCCTAGACTATAAAGGGTGACTGAGAAGAAAACCATGGTCAGAGGAGAAGAGTTCACTTTTCAAAAAGTGTTACCATTTATTGGCTTGAATCCAATAGAAGGATAAAAACTAGGAGAAATCCCTATTTTTAAAGAAAATATTCTTGAATTAGAACAAGCATAATTAGCATCGTTTTAGGTTGACCTCAAAGGCATGCAACAGTAAAATGAGAATCTAAAAAAGGAAAAGGAAAATTTAGATAGGCAAGCTATATTGTCATTTCCTGATGTTATGATTAATATGTGTGAAGCATCCTTTTATGCCATGTTTAATTATTTAAAGTTAATAAGGTCTAGATAAAACGTATTGAGCCAATAGGATGTAGTAGTAAAAAGCTTAATCACCCATGATAGAATTTAAGACATAAAATGAAATAATTGACCAACATCATGATAGAAGATCAAATCCTTGGTTTTAAGACACTTTACCTAGATAATCTCAACATAGTCATGGGATTGATTATGTATAAGATCAAGGGTTTAAGCACATTGTCTAAGTATTTGGAAGTTCTCCTTAAGGATGAAAAATAACTAATAAACATGATGGAACACTTCCTATGGACCATGATCACAAAAACAACTACACTCAACTCTATGGGCCTCATCATGGATGAAGAGTTCAAACATAGAACCACCCTAGTCATACATGAAGTCAAGAGCAAAAGCTAAGGTAGATCTAGAGTCGAAAAAAATAGGGTCATGGATATGATCCTAAAAATATTGATGAAGTAAGGAGCATTAAAGAATCCTTAAGAAGAAATCATAGAGACCTTAGAAACTTGGTAGACCAAGAAGATGAACTTTTCATGGAGCCTGTTATTAACCTCAGGTTGATTGATGAGTAGCATGAGAAGGAAATGAAGGTTCTTTAGAATAAATAGAGGAAAACATCGACATAGGGGTCTCAAACCCAATTAAGAATATTCTTTTTTGTATAATTTTTTTAATATTTTGAAAATAAAATATTCTTCTTGTAAATCCATGTGCAACTTATAAAGCACATTGCCTATAGGTGAGTCCATTAGGAAAAGTCTAGTTTATTCTAGAACTTTGTAAAAAAAGGATAGCTATCCTTAAAATTTTAATTTTGTAATTGTATATGATTTATTTACATACTTAATCACCTTATATAGAAGGAGTGTTATCAATTTTAAAAGGGGGGAGTTCTTATATCAAAGAGCTAATTGTAACTTTTGAGTAATCAATATAAGCAATGAATTCTACAAAGTTTGTCCAGATTTGTTTATGCCTTTTATTATCTTTGATTCTCTCTCATTTGTTTGTTTTTATTTCTAAATTAAAATGGTTCTTATTAATTCTTTATGTGTACATATAAATCCAAATATATTAAATTTTGCCAATGCTATGTTAATTAAAAGTTTTAAGTTCATTTCATTTGCTTACTCTTCTTGCATTTGGAGTAATGTTGTTTACTTGAAGGGGTAAATCTTTAAAGTGAAATTGTTTTTTATTTGCATTATTTCACACCATCCTTAGATGTTTTCATGATGTATGATATGATTTTAGCTATGAAACTTTATGTCATACATTGATTAAGTGCATGCCTGGATGATATTTGAAATTTGTCATGATATTTGGAATGAATATCAAAAGCATATCTTCTCTACCTTACCTTTCCTTTTGCTCCTTTTTTTTAATCAGATCACTCTAGCATAATTTTAATTGTAAATATCCATCATATATTAGTCTTTAGATTATTTATTTATCATAATTCACCATTATTAGCATAACATAGTTCATATTTTTCATAGAATAACTTTGTCCATAGTGGCTCCCAACCACCAAACATTATAAATATTTCAAAATAGTCCACTTGATTTGCCTCTTTTTCATTAATAGATAATAGGATTATCACATCCTACAACTCATGAGCTGAATTCTTAAAATTCTAAAATCGGAAGTGTTCTTGAACACGCCAAACACTTGTGATACATATTTAGGCATCAACAACATGGACATGTATATTTGGATATTTTATTATGTTCAAGCCCTAAATATTCCATCACATTTAGGGATTCTTGTATTAGTATTATGTAACTTCAAAGGTTACATAATTATTATGGTTAACCACAAAAGGTTTCTTTAAATTTTAATTATATGATAGTGGTCTCCCTAATTTTTTATAAGGCCATTCTCTCTAGGTTTATCTTTTCCCTAAGCCAAAATTATCATTCTAGTTAATTTTTATATGTATAGTCTTTAATGATTAAATTTAATTGTCACATTACTTATAGGTTCTATACACATTATAATCCATTATGGTCTCAACTCATTTAATTTTCCTCATGAACTAACCCCTGTAAATTTATAAGTATAATCACAACCAAATAAATACTTTAATTAATCATGTCGCAAGTTCATGGGGTCACTATTATACTTGTGATTTTATATCCCCATGGTCACTTTGATTTATCATGTCTCAAGTTTATTGGGTCACTATTATACTTGTTATTTTATTATTGATGGACTTAACCTCTACTCAAAATTGCATTCTATAAATTGATGCATCCACTAGATCCTTTTCAATATGGTGTTCTCAATGTTTGATTAAATGACTATGTGAACATTTAGGGTAAATTATTTATTATCCTAAGTATTTATAGGTAAATTCCAAGGGACTACATGTCATATTAGACCAATTCATTGGTTTTTTTAGGAAATGTTATAATAAGAGGGCACTCCATGAATATGTGACCTTATGGTCAATCATAAGTCCTAACTATCCTATTATTATTTTCCATGTAATGAAAATAGGATATGAATACAAATTGAATTTCATGAGTCTATGATCTATGGCCAATCGATGGCTACCACATGGGCTAATCATAAATTATATAGGAAGAGAAATAATGGAAATTCCCAAGAGGTCCTTAGTGCATGGCCAAAAGGATGCCACCATGTTGACAAATCATATACTGTGATGATAATATGAACAAAAGGTGAACTTTTTAAGTTCATGGTCTTTATCCAACTATTCATTGCCATGTGGACTAATCATATATTACATATAAAGGTAAAGATTGAAAGGAATACATGATTTTTTGGTGTGTGGAAATTAAAATTCCACAATATGTCTCATTTCATAACCAACTAGAGGATTATACATGCCTCAAACCTTGTCCAATGAAATTATACCATATAAATCACACTTTAATTGGGATAGGTTAGTAGGGTTATCACATGTGGTAGTGAAATGTGATAAGTACAAGGTCAAAAAATATCACAACTTATTAAAGGATAATATACACCATAATGGTTGAGACATATCACAAAGGTAAATCAAAGGATTAATAATATTTATGTAGATTTTGTGAGTTCATTTTTTTGTGGCCAATGAGTAGCAACCACATGTCTCACTCTCATTCTTATAAGAGTAGTAAGTGAAGCACATAGTAAACACATTCTTTATGGACTCTATAAAGATGGCAAATAAAAAATGGCCATGTATATGGCTAATATATTTGTATCATTAAGTAATAAATATTAATGGATTATCCACAACGTTTTATTTATATATGTCTATAATGAAAAATTGAAGGTAAAGTTACATGGGATTGATATGTTTCCCATGACTTAAATCATATACCTCCTTATTGAGTGTGGGTGGTATTATTATAAATTATTTAGTGATATTTATAATTTTTTATAATATTTAATGGTAATTTAATAAAATTATAAAACTTTTTCTCAATTAAATTTTAATTTTTTATTCTTCTAATGGTTATCACCTGAATTAAGATGGAAATTTGATGCATAAAAAACTAGAAGGGTTACAGAGTTTTAAAAATTTCCCCATGGATATTTTTTGAGTAACTACTAAAATATTATATGATAATGATGATTACTTCATATGTATTTAATTATGATAGCATGACATGTGTCACACATTCTCATGATTTAAAGCTATAGCATATGTATCCATAAGAATTGTTTTTTATCCCAAGGTGATCCTTTGTGATTATCTCAATATAAATTTTGAATTACAAAAGGATTTTATTTGGTTAATTTTATGTTTTATTTGATTTCATGATGACACATGCAATTAAATATTTAGTGGGATTAATATTTTTTGCTACTTTTCACTAGATGCCCCATAAATAAAATTGAGTGATATGTTTTTGAGAAAAGATGAATAGTGTTTGGTTGAAGGTATAGTTCACCATTATGTAGATACTTGTCTTCTCATATTTTATTGATGAATAAACATCTATAATGATATTGAGCTAAGGAGTAAAAAAAATATAAATTGATAAAGGTTTCCTTGATATAGACTTTTTGGCTATGAAATGAACTTCTTGTCATGTAAATGTAAGTCTTTATAAGTATCTTATGTTACTATTATTTATAGTCTCACGTAATGTAAAGAGTGGTGAATTATAATAAAATTAAGTAGATTAATTCAATTTTTTGAAATTCTCAATTATCACTTGGTCATGGAACTATGAGGCTTTGCATGTAATTTATATGAATAGTGAAGTCATAAAGATCCTTATGCAGTCTCAATAGTTTTAATGTGTAATATTACTATTTATTATAACTATTTTTGTCATTTATACGTTCTTAATGGGATATAGTGAATCCATATGATAAGTAATAATATCTATGTGCATGCCATATTTTGATATTTATTTGAATTTTAAAATAGTTTACATACTTTTGTAAGTTGTGTGTCTCTTTTGATGATCACTAAAATGTTATTTTAATATTTGAGGAGACTCTATGGCAAAAAATAAATAAGGTAATAATAGTAGGGAATACATAATCTATTTTTAGTATTAGCATGAGGATTTATCCTAGAACCTATGAGGATATACTTTAAGAGGTAGCCACCTAGCTTATAGACTATATGATAATTCACTTTAATTTTCAACCTAGGGATGTATAACCTATCAAGGATTTTTTATTATATACACAACACTAAACTACAAGGATTATTGAGAGGCTAACACACTCTTTCAAGAAAATAAGCATTCTTGTAAAAATTAAATGATAAAAAAGTAAATTGTGTAAAATTAAATATTGTAAAGTAATTTGTAGGAAAAGAAAAGAAAAGAAATAAAATGATAATATAGTTTTGAAGATTCCCACATAGAATTTAAATTTAAAAATTATAAATTCTTACCTAATAAATCAAACATGAATGTAAAGAACATATGTTGTAATTAATTTCTATAAAATGATAGATACATATACATAGTAAAGAAGAAAACTAAACTAATAGATGGGATTTTAACCAAAATTAATCTTGAGTGGTCCCTATCTTAATAAGATGTGTGTTATAATGTACTCCTATACTAATATTAAATTACACAAATTTTTTTTATTACACCAATAAATCTATAACAATGAGAGTATTGATATATTATGATTACAGAGTTATCAAAATGGTGAAAAAAACTTCAACATTATATTATATATGTTATTTTTATATCTGACTTCTCCCTAATTATATAATTTTACTTCTCTTTTAAATATATAAGGAATGACTTTATTTATATATATGGTTACAGTAGATTTTAAACTAATAACTAGACAATAGGAATAAATAGTAAGTACGAGAAAAAACACATTCATTTTTTGAAACCAATTAAAATGTATGGTACAATGAAGGAGGAATGGTGACTAGACAATTTTAATTTGACTTCCCATTTTCATTATAATGAACTATCACAATCATTCTACTATGGACGTTCACTGCTCAAAACCATCAAGCCCTCAAAAGTTTATGTACATTTGTTGCTATAAGTGATACCTAGTTTATATGGGTAGATAATAGTGATGAAACCATTGGTACAAGTAAACTTTCCTAGTTATTATGGGTAACTCATGTAGTTACTATGGATAACTCTACCTAGTTACTATATGTAGTTCACCCAGTTTATACAGGTGCATGTTTACCTGAGTTTTCCTTAAAATATGTAATTTATAGTTTAGTGAAAAATATAAAATTAACAATAATGATAAATGCCATTTTATTCATAAATAAATATTCCTAATTCAAAACACCAAATATGTATGCAACATATTAATTAAGTGATATATGATAAAAATGACTTAAAAAGGAAACACAGATATTATAATATATTAACTATAATAGGAACATTATGGGAAGTTTGAAAGGTCAATTATGGTGAATTTTTGAGCTCATCACACTCCCTAAATTAATTGGTTTCTATTCCTATAGAAACAAAAATTTCATGATATGTTAGGTACATAGTTATTCAAAATAAAATGATTCAAATAATCCTTATTGATGTCTTAATTAAAATAATTTATTAAATTAAAATTAAATCCATCTCATGATCTCTATAGCTTCATATAATTTATGTTTCCCTATCCAGCCTAGAGTATGAAACTAGAAATGAGAATGATGAAAGGTTATAGCCAACCAATTTAGTCTTTGCCTTCTTATTGCATCAATTAACTTGTGGACTATGTGGAGTGATACTCTATTATTGTACATTTATAAGGGCTATTTGCTTTAAAACTCAAAAGTGAGTTCTCTACATAATTTTATATAAGAGGTAAGACTTCCATACCAATTTGTTCCAAGGGTGTTAGATAATGTTTTTTCTACCTTATTTTTCCTCATGTAAAATTTATGGCCACATTCATATCTGAAATCAATGTGATCTAATATTCTAATATCTTATCTAGTTTTAGTGGCTTCTCCTCTTATCATTATACTAAAATTATTCAGTTTTTTGGATACCATGGTATATATTTACCCCATTTTCTTCATTAACAAGTTATGAAAAAAATATTTACCTAATACATCTCCTACATACATATTTAGGTTCCATTCTACGTAAAAAATGATAACATTGTCATGTAGATATTATTCAAAAGCTTGGTTTTGAATTTTAGGGGTCTTTTATCATAAAAATAAAATGAGTGAGGATGATTTAATTATTTGGGTAGATGAAATAGGGTTACATAAACTATAATTTTATCCATTGTTACTTGAGGTATAGAGCATGCACCCTTGAAGGTGACACACAATCTATTATTTGTATAGTTAATTAGCTCAATTCCACTACCTTTCCATTCAACTCATTGATACATTGATCCCTATCTTGTATCTTTTATTTTGAATTTTTTAGTTTATTATTTATCTCCTTTATTTATTGTATCATCTAATTATAATGACTATAAAATTGTACCTATAAGGATTTACCCTTGACATCTCTCTTCATAAATAATTATTTTTGACTGAGTCCATCAATCTAAGTGGAAATAATCTTGAAATATCTCCTAAGCCTTGAGTCAATGGTCTTGATGGATACATTTTTTTATTAATCCATCTGAATTCCAATTTTTTCAGTGGTTTCTCAAGTAAAGAGTTAAGGGTTCTCACAGAAACACCAAAATTTTCAAGTTCTTCAACATCTACAAAAGTTATTATAACTTGTTTTGATATAGGTGGAATTATTACTATAGATGGTGTTGTTTTCAATAGGAACCTAAATATTTTTAGTGTCCTATTTTGATAGCCTAGCTAGTTCATCCAACTCACTTTCCTTATTATCTAATTATTGATCCATACCCTAAGATATTAATTTTATTTTAGGGCATCCAATAGTTATTGATTATCATTTTTTTCAATGGGATAATGAGTTATAAGTAATTCTCCTTGTCCTTTTCATTTTCAACATATTTTTATATTTCTAATTATATTTCTAATTCCATTTATATCCCTAATTATTCTTCTCATTTTTTAGGTGCAAGGCCCCAATGCTCCATTTATATGAAAGATCCAAACCCTCAACTAAATTATGTGCAATCATTCTCCTCTCCACTATTTTTGCTTTAGATGTCCTCATCCCTAATTTCTTATATTTATTTAGATGCATTTTTTATTTTAACTTGGATGAATTTAGAGGACATATGATTCTTTTGCCTTTGTATCCTAAATTTAATCCTTTGGGATTGTCAACTAGGGGCACCAGGTTTAGGAATTTTTTACTTTTTTCTAGGACTAAAAGATGAAGACATATGTTCTACTTTATTTTTACATTCTGCATTCATCTTCTTATTCTAATAATTTATATGCACCCAAAATTTACATGGTGTAACACTCTTAATACAAATATGATGATCATGTAGTGATATCTTATTTTATACTCCATAGGTAACTCCCTTACTCTCATCACCCCCTATTATTCCTCCTCTCTCCCATAAGCACATAAAAAACCCTTTTAGTGGCCTTTGTATCTTCCCTTAGTTTTATCTTCAAAATATACCATTGATTTTAAAACATCCCTTTCTGGTGATAAAACTAACCTTTTGAGTTATGAAACCACCCTATCCATGATGGGTTCATCAAGGTGGTTGTGTAAATCACCCTAATGAACCCATAATATAACAGTGCTTTTACTTAAAATTTTAGGTGGTTTCATAATATTTAAGGGTGGTTCTATCCTATAGGGTGGTATTTGTATAGCTACACCTACAAATAGAGTCCATTCCATCATAGATTTTACATCTTCCAAAATTAGCTCCCATAACTCTAGTCTTGATGCATTTTGAATGTTTAGTTTGACATTTATTAATTTTATCACCTTGTGTTTATCTCTAATCAGGACCAGCTCAATCCCTCTTCTAATATTAGTCATTCTTGGTTCCTCTCAATTTGAAATCTTAGTTAGACTTAGTTGACCTTCATAATGAAAGCTCCCAACTCTTTCTATATAAGACCATTTTTGGCTTGATTTAGATCAAAAAATTACCATTAGAAGTTGTTATTTTGAATCTATTACAACCATAGTCCTAATATAATTACCTAAAGATATAGCCTCTATATTTTTCATGTCAAATACATTACCCCAAGTGAATAAGTGTTATTGGTCCAATAGCTTAGTTCTTACAAGCCAAAACACTAGTACACATCAGTTCATCTAATCTCCATTTTTGTTTGTTTTTCCTTTCCTTCCATATTTTTTATAGATATTATATATCCTATAGTTAGATACTTCATATAATTCACATAAGGATAAAATGAGCTAGCATACTGAGGATTCTTTCATCAACATACTACATGCATTCTAGTTGATCTATGCCTTGGTCAAGTTGGAGTTCTCTTTGATTTATAGAATTTTTTATTTGTTATATATTATTAGTGAAGTTTTTATTACATTAAACTAATCTTTCTATATAAAAAAGAGTAAATTTGATAGGGAAAGAAGATTATTTATTTCATTGTCTTTGCTACCAAAAAAAATAGTTAGTTTTAATTGTGTTTACATTCCAATAGGATGTTTTATTTAAATTAGCAAAATATTGAACAAAACATTCATAAGAATATTTTAGTGAATTTTAAAAACATTTCCAGCCAACATATTATTTTATTTCCAAGATCAAAATAAGTTTCTTGCAATACAAACAACCAACTAGTTAATCATAGGAACTTAGAAAATATTAGGCACATAAATAGAGCTAACATATCTCTGATTTCATTTGTTTTGAACGAATCAAAAATTTTATGGATTAATATTTAAAATATAAAATTATAATTTCATTTCTTGTCTCTCTTTTATTAAATTACCTGAAAATATTAATTACAACACACTAGGAAAGTTGAAATGTTAGTTTAACTTGCTTATAGACAAAAAAGGTTAATAGAAAGTGTTGTGGCATTGTTTTTTAGATATAATTTATTTTTAATTTATTGTATACCTGTAAGGATTAATTTTCATACATAATTCACCTCATATAATAAAAATAAAAATTATAAAAATATCACCACGTAGTTTGCTTCTATACAAAGTTAGGAAAACTTAGCATTTTGCATAATAATATAGGTTTCTTCTGCTCTCTCATTTACATCCATTGAAAATAATTGTAAAAGGATAAAAATAAGTTTTATTTTCATTTAATTTTAGTTTATTTATTTATTTAAATTTAAACATTTCAATTCCATCAAGCAAATGTTTACTTTCATAAACTCAAGAAAACCTAAAAAACAAGCCAAAAAAAAAAACATTCAAGTAGCCTTGCCAACAACACAAACACCTAAATATCATTATAATATTTTTAAATCATTTTTAATAATATAAATTCCATAAAATCCTTGCCTATACATGCAATCATATTATACAAATCCTTATTTCAAACATCACAACAAGTACACACAATAATCCATTATCTAAATAAGCTCATACATTTTTACCTTATATTTTGACTAAACTCATTCATATGACCCTTCTTGATACACCTAGTATCATCCACCATAGATAAATCCATAGTGTTAGATAATTTGGTCCATAGTGCTCATACATTATAATATTAACATTGAGTTAATAAGTGAGGTTTTTCATTCCACCCTAATTTGTCATCTTATTATTGACTCCTTGACTACCTTAGATAAGCAAGAAATAATTCATAATCCACTAATCATCATTCTTCCTTAGAATAAAGAACATAAATATAACATACTCAAGCTTAGTTTCCCATTCATAACTCCTCTTCAAGTCTAGCCTCTTTCTTTATCATTCACATTTTGTGAATGACATTGACTAGGTATATTCAACTAGATATAGTAGACCTTTTCCAATGAGCCATTCAATCAGATCTCCCACATTTCCCTAGTCTTATCATTGACCAGGAGCTTCACTTTCTTGTGATATTATAAACTGCAGGACCATGGAGTTCTATTCCAACTCATCTTGATGGTCTTAATGAGTATTGAGATGTTTTTGAGGTATTTTGGTTCCATCATGAGAACTCACTGCCACCACCTATTCCTAATCCCATTCCACCTAACAACCAACCAAATCCATATTCCATCCATTGTGTTGGCTACCTAAACTTGACCTTAGAGAGTTAAGTGTAAAATTTAATGTTTTTTATTCATGTGCATATAGAATCTAAGGATGACTAGGGTAATTTTAACCTTTTATTGGATTTCTCCTAATAGGTTTTTCAGGTTCTCTTCTTTCTCCTCTTGTGATAGTTGTCTTAATGCTAAGTAGGATTACCATTTTAAGTTAGGTATTTTTATCTCTCATACATTTTTTCATAATAATTTATATCAATAAAATATAATATAATGCCTTTGGTCATCCTTTTTGATATGCTACTACTATTATTCTCAATAATTAAGAAAGAATTTGGCACATTAACATGTCTATTATGTATTAAATGGTTTAAAATTTTGAAATGAGTTGTGTAAAAAATAAAATGTATACCTTCACAAGTAAGGTAATTCATGATTAATATGGTGACCTTGTCCCATATTAGAGGTAGTAATGGATGAACTATTCTTTGGGTATAAATTCTAGTTGTTTACTAACCATGCAAATGTTCTCATTGTTACTACAAAATCTATCATTTGATTCTATTTCATTCTCATCATAAGAAGTAATAATACTTATGATATTACAACACATATAACCTTAATGTTGGCTACTTATTTTAAAGAGTTTCTAAAAAATCTTTTGCTACTTGCTTACCAACCCCTACCAACTTCACAAAATATTTTAGCCATCCTACATTTATAAATATTACCATTATAATATGTATTACTATTACCATTATGTGTCATTTTGTTTCATTTTATAACATGTATCTTCCCATATCTATTAATATTTGCTTACCTATAGAAAATGGAGGATTTTTCTAAGTTTTAGGCCTAGCTTAAAATTAGAAGTTTATGAGTCAAAAGAGAACCAATGATTGTGTTTGTTGATGTTATGTTTGTTAGTATGTATCTTTCATTATTACCCATAATTTATACTCATATGCCACAAAATTCTTGATAATACATCCATCCCTACAAATATCACATAACTCATCCTTGAATGACCTTTTACAATTGATAATTACATGTGAGGATGGTTATAAAATAAATAGGGATGATTAAGAATAATTATTATTGAATGAATACAGTTAAGAAAGTGGATGAAGTGATTTTTTATAAAATGGCTTTATGATAAGGCATGGTTTATAAATTAGGAAATATAAAAAATAACATGGTTAGAAAAAATAGTGTCATTATCATATTACTAATTGGTTTATCAATTAAATAAAACTTCTAAAAGTTTCTCTACTAGTTATATGATTGAGGGCCTAATCAATGTCTACAACATATAAATGTCCTTGGAGATGTTTATAAAAACTTGAAGAAGAGTTATCTATGATGAGACCTAAGGGTGATGATTTCAGTGGTGAATGTGTTGGAATTTTGGTGGGAATGTTTTATATAAATGGATTCCAATTTCCTATAGCAACCAATTCTTAATACATTAAAAAGGAATTTTAAATTCATGTATAAGTTATCCAAAAAAAATCACATCTTATGAGAAAGAGGCAATAAGAACTGATTGGTTTATATTGGTAATTATTGTTTGGGAAGAAAAACTAAGCTTGATGATGATTTATGAGAGTAATTTTATTTATGCTTGTCCTTCTAGATAGCACAAGTAAATAAACTCTTGTAATATGACATGGCTAATTTCATTTTTTAATCTTACTTCAATGTTACTAGTTAGGTACTCATAGGGGATGGTAGGATAGGTAGTGGTATGATTTTAAAATATGTCATGGTTTTTATGAGTCCTTAATTTCATGTAGAACAAGCCTGTAGTAATTTTAGGACACTAGTAGCAAAAACCATATAAATTTTAGGTACTCTTAAGACACATGTAATAACTACTTGTATATTTTAGAAACTACACAAAACCTATATAAATTTCATATAACCTACAACTACTCTCAAACAATTTATATAAACTACTTGCATCTTATAGCAATTGGACATAACCTATAGAAACTATTCATACAACATATAGAAACTACATGTACTCTATATTAACTTCACACATCTTTTAACAAATACATATATCTTGTAGCTACTTCTTGAATAACCTATATCGACTAATTATATCCTATAGCCTATAGTAACTATAGTGAGCATATAGAAAATATACTCATATAATATTTAGAAATTATAGAGGGCTATGGTTGAGTGGTAAAGAAACATTAAAAAATGCTATTATTTTTATTATTATGTTTTTTTAATTCCTAAGTAATCAACAGGTTGATTTTCTAATTAGGATGATATTTATTTAGTGATTGGTTAGTTAGTGTCTTATTTTTTACCAAATAATGCCAAAAATGCTTGAGGGCTTTTGTTATTTTTTTAATTCACATTTATGATGATGATATCATAAGAGTTATGATAAATGTTATACCCTAGCCTCAATGATCTTCAATTTAGCTCATGTTTGAATTTTACAAATGAAATCTTATTTTCTATGGGGTTTTTTGTATAGTTATGGGTGATGATTGTTGACCAATAAATTAAATCTTACTTGATAAATAGTGCACAACTTGAATTATCCATTATATAATACTTGATTGACCTTAAATAAAGTAATCCACCTTGTTTTAAACTTACCCTCATGATATTTATATTTTGAATAAAAAAGTCATGCCCAGTCTCCATCTTGAAATATGTGTGTCTTAATGATTTTTTCATGGCATAACACTCTTTCATTTTATACAATTTTTTTTTAATGAAGATATTCATGATGAATCTCATCTA
Organism: Torreya grandis; assembly: GCA_037957365.1. Classification (NCBI taxonomy): domain Eukaryota; kingdom Viridiplantae; phylum Streptophyta; class Pinopsida; order Cupressales; family Taxaceae; genus Torreya; species Torreya grandis. The sequence goes on along the minus strand of JARHVA010001708.1, from coordinate 2,920,721 downwards.
ATGCATTAAACTAATTTATGCCTTATGTTTTCACTTTAGAGAGATATATGCCAAGTTATAATGTGGTCATTAGAGTTTTAAGCTCAAATAGGATAACATCATTTTCCCATAAACTAGTTCATAGGGTGTGGATCTTATAGTGGTCTAAAATTTGGTTCTATATTTCAAACCAACCTTTAGAAGGTGATTTTATCAATACCAATAGTGTAGGGATATTATCTTGGTCAAAATATTCTTTATGTCCCTATTATTAACCCCTAACTAGTCATTGGACTATGGATTATATGGAGGTAAATTTTATGATATATTTCATACTCATGAACAATTATTTTTATTAGATCTGATGTTAATTATGGCACTTGATTAGTTAAAATTCTCATGGAACTCCATATCATTTGAAAATTTCCTAATATTCAACAATATTTTCATACCTTGAATGGTGATTAACCTCACTTATACCTATTTGGCAAGTTAATATGTGTAAACCAATATGTATCTTCTCTAACTATAAGGAGAGTTTATAGGTCTAACAAACTCTATCCCTAATTTTTCAAAAGGTTCTAAATCAATATAAGGTTGTAGAGGTATTTCATTTGATCATGTGGATTTCATTTTTAGTTCTTTGTGATAAAAAGTGTCCTCCATATGGATCATCATAAAAATCATGAAGGATGCTAAATAATTCATATTTTATGACACACCAACACATGACTAAACTGGGCCTTGTGTAAGTGACATAACCTAATATCCAAGAAAAGTGATTGCTACAATCAACTAGTTTACGTCCTCACCTCAGTAAAACATGATGTATAACTTTTACCATAGCCAAATAATTAATAACATATATAAACTAAGGTGTTATTTTTAAAATAAAAAATAAATGTTCACATGGAAAAGTATCATCAAACTATGAATCTTTCTTATTATATGTTATGTGGGAGTGGAAATTTGTGACTACATTATCCTTTATAGGTTTATCTATAATGGTAATGTCAAATTATTGGAGTAGTAATATCCATGGAATGATTTGAGAATTTAATATTAGTTTATTCATAAAATATTTAGTTATTGAATGACCCATATAAATTAAAACATGATAGCTAATAATATAATCATGAAATTTATTGATAGCATTTATTTAAAAAATATACATTTTAATTATTATGTGGTTTCAAGATCTGGGCCTGAGATATTCTTGTTAATAAAATATAGAGAATAGTTATACTAGCCATCTTTTTATCCAAGGACATCCCAAATTTTTATATTAAATGCATCTATATTAATATGAAAGTGTAAATTTTAATATGATCCTCTTAACATAGGTGTGAATACTATAATATATTTGAGATCCTAAAAATATTATTAGTATTCATTAGTCAAATTACAAAAAACCATATTTATTTAATTAAAAAAATGGAGCTATAATTTTATTATTTTTTAATAAAACATCTATAATAGACAACATGCCCAATAAATATCCTAGCATATTTTTGTTTTTTTGGTATAGATAAGTTTTTAATAACTTTTATATTAGTTTGATCCACTTCTATTCTTATATATAATATATGATGCCCTAGTACAATAATACCCTTTGTAATTAACATATACCATTTATCATGGCTCAATAAGAGGCTATTATCTTATAAATGATGAATAAATTTTTCTAAAGTTAATTTTTTATTCATAAGAATCCCTATAAGCTATAAATTTATTCATGTGTATATATAAATAGTCATGAGAAAGGTTAGAAAAGATTCTTAGAATAACCCTTTGAAAGTTATATATAAAATTAAATAGTATGAAGGGGAGACACGATATGAATATGAACCCTAAGGACATTTGAATGTGTTTTTTACTTTGTCTTTTTGTGTAATTCTAATATGTTTATCTACTAAAACCATTAAGTAAGGAAAAGTACTCATCTGCAAAGAGGGTAAATAGGATTTGGTTAATGAAGCATAGAGTAAAATGATCTTTCCTATTAATAGTGATAAGCCCTCAATAATATATACAAATATTCCATTTTTCACCTTTTTTAGGTACAGTGATGACTAGATAAACTAATTAGATATCATAAATGGGGTATATGAATCCTATGTTGAGGATATTTTACAGCTATGTTTTAATAGTTTATAAGATAACATGATTCATCCCTCTCTGAGGTTAATGGATGGGCTTTCATTCATTTTAATAGAGATGTGGTGGGTGCATAAATATGTGTGTAACTCTCATATCATGATAGTCCCTTGTAAATGATGTTTTTGGCCTTTGAATCATGGAAACTAGTTCATATTTTTTTAAGATGTTATATAATTACTTATATTGAATGTTTAGTCCAGTGTGATCTCTATTACCTTTGAGAGTGAGGCCATGAATTTAATATCACCTAGATAATTAGGTAGGTTGCAAAAATGTGGTAAGATTTTGTGGAACATAAGAGTGTCACTAGTTGGATACTATTATTCATAAGGAAAGATATGTTTTAAAAGGAAGCCATTATATAGGGTAAATTTATCTATAATGTAGTCTCTATCATACACATTTTTCATAAATTATTAAATTATTATTTCCTCATCTATTTCCTTTAACTAGAATATTTGGTTGATGGTAAGTATATGTTAGATAAGGCATGGTTAGTCTCTTTTATTTATAACTTGAACAATTTTTCAAATATAATAATGTTTGGGAAAGAGTGTATAGTTCTAATTTATTAGTAATATTCTCATTGGACATCACATTTTACTAGACCTACAACTGATATAAGCATATGTTGTGGCTAGCCAAGGCCTTCCCAAGATGATGGGATATCCTTTTAAACTAGCCTTGGAATGTAAGAACACATAGTTAGCTAGGTATTTCAAATAATTAATATATATGACAAGGTATTTAATCACCCATTCAGGTAAAATAGTATATTTATACACCATTTGAATAATAGTTAAGGTTTGGTGGAGACCATGTAGCTTAAGATATTTTATGGTTTACTTAGTCACAATATTGATAGAAGCTCCTAGGTTGATTAAAAAGGTTTGTATAAGGATCCTAAGATATTCCCATCTATTATTGAACTCCAAAGTCAAATTATTAAGGGGAAAATGTTATACAACATAATATCAACCAAATATCTAAAACCATGGATAATTTGGGGATATTTATTTTTGTATCCTAGTTTTATTAATAGGGATTCTAGATGGACCTGGTTTAGAAGGGTATGTCCTTAATGTCTTATAAAAATGGTATATGCATACAAACTTTTTAAAATTCCCTTATGAAATAAAATTTTGGTCTAGTTTCCCTTATTAATGGAGTAAGGATTTCAATAAATGGAGGGTTATTCAATTTAGTTAGACTATTTAAGGGGTTTGGTTTGGGGTTAGATTCATTATTGTATGATGGGGGTGGGTTACTTTTGTGTTATAAATCATCCTTATAAGGTTATTTTATTATAGTAATGGCTTTATTTTGGATAATGTTCCTTGAGTGAAGTTGAAAATTGTTCAATTCCATTATATATGTGGAATATGTCACCATTATATTATTACATACCAATTGATCTAGTTTATTATTTATATCAAGTATAGGCTAGGTAGGTAATTATCATGGGTGAAGAGGTTTTTAATGCCAAGAATTTGGCATTAAATCTAGTTATTATGGTTGCTATAGGAGGTTGATGTTTTGATTATGTTAAAGTGAAATTTCTTTCATTGTTAATGACATGGGTTTGATGATTGTTTCCACTTCATGTTTTTTTGTGGCTACCAAAATTGGTTTGGGAACTGTTATTAATTAGCATGAGGTTATAAGTTTGGTTTTGGCCAATTTTTGTTTTAAGGCTACTACCAATGAGATTACAAGCTTAATTTTGACCAATATTTATCTTATAACTATTAATTACTGGTTTGAGATTATGGATATTATTGTGACCAATTATGATTTGGGGGAGGCAGATGATTCAATGGATTTTTTCCATATGAATTAATATGAGGAAAATATGAAAATTGGGAATTAATAAAAGAAGATGGTGGCATACCTAGATTTTGTGATCTATTTTACCATGATCTATGTTGTTCCACTTATAAGAATTTATCTCCTTTACCTCCAATTGCATAAAGTTACATTTCTTTGAAACTCTCATCCATTATAATTGTTACTTTCACCCAATTAGTTTGAAAATGATATCCCTCTTTCTTCCTCTAGTAATCAAGACAATAGTCTACTAGAGTGTTTACAATTTATTCTTATTTTTTTGTTTCATTTAGTGTGTCTAGTTATGTGGCCATATGGTTGATTATATGCTAATTCATATCTTATAGTGTCTTGTAAAATTCCATTTGTGAGACCCCATTAGTGAATTAAGATAATGATGATGGTAGTTCTCTATCACTTCATGTATTATTTGTCATATAACTTGAGTAATTTATACATATGAGGGTGATATAATCAAATTATATAAGTGAGACATATCCACTACTCATGAGATCCAGAGCTTCTAAATAAACCTCATTAGTTCTATTCAATAATATCATATCAATATATTCTAAGTCTATATTATTTTTCTTATATTTTTTATACATAAACATAAATATTTACATGTTGTATTCTAATGGCTCCTCTTATTTTTGTGACATGTGAAAGGTGTCATCCCCTTTGGAATATTTTAATCTATAATAATCCTAGTACTTGAATATAAATATCTCCTTCATATCATTATAATTAGTGACTCAATTTTTTCCCAATCCCACTAACCATTAAAGGGATGAATCCTTAAGATTATCCAGAAGTAATCTCATCCTTTAGACATCCTAATTATAGTTATGATTATGACATAGGATATACAAATTGATAAGTAATGTGTTGGGATACTTATTTACCATTCCCCTAAAGATAGGAAAGATAGATAGGGTATTTTCAATAATGAGTGAAATACCTATGGTGGTGTTAATAATAAATTCAAAAGTTATGGGTTCACTGACAAGGGTTTATCCTTCAAGTTATCTCATGATACATCAAACCACTTGTATATTAGTGAAATTTTCAACCCACTATTCAAATTATTTTTCAATATTATTGACCTAAGATGAGTAATGAATTATGGTATTAGTTTTTACAAAGGGATAGTAAAATATTTTAAATGGGGGTGAAGAGTGGGTTATCTTGAAAAATATTTTAAACATATAAAAATAGTCATCTTGCTTATCTAGTTCAATTGGTTTTGCTATTGTAGGGTTAAAATTCTTTTTGAAGGTATAAGGGATCAATATTTTATTTTGGAGAGAATTTTGGGTAAGGTTGAGGGAAAAAAACTACCATACTCATGATTACAAATATTAACTTTTGGAATGGTATGATTATTTTTTTATAATTATGATTATCCTCTCATTTCTTGGCCTTAATTAGCTTTACTAGTGTGGCCAAAAACTTTTTATCTTCTACTTATTTTGATACAATTATAAGTGATATGAATGGATTGAGTATGGGTATATTATAAAAAAATTAGGTGTTCTAGGTAATACCTTATCTTTTATATCTATAGTGAAACTCAATTTCTTAATAAATAGTATACCTATGTGAACCTCATCACACTACATGCACTTAAACAATGTTCTTTTTTAATTTTTCCTACCTTATCCTACACATTGTTAGTAAAAACAATATATTTTTTATTTTTCTTGTCTTAAAATTAAATTTTTTGTATTTTTAATAAAATGAAACTAATCTATAAAATAATAAATTTATTATAGAGAGTGTGAAATCTATTATAGAAATTAGGAAATATACTCTAAGTTATTAATAGTATACTACATGATACCTTCGTAACAATACCAAAAAATGTAGGTAATGCATAATCTAATGTTTTATGTTAGATTGAGGATCCTACCTACAACCCATGAGGATATATATTAGGATTGAACCTCCTAACGTATATATTATAGTATCCTTCACTTTAGTTTCCAAATTAGGGATGAATAATCTTATAAGGAGTCTATATTGTATATACAACACTAAACTACAAAGAATATCAAGAGACTAACTATAGATGATATTTTATGATTATATAACACCTTAGTCTTGTACACTTAGAAAAATCAAACCTTATTTGTTCCTCTCATTTATTTACATTTCCTAATTTTACAAGTCTTGCATTTATTTTATATAGTGCCTCGTAGCCTATATATCTTAGTCTAAGCAATATTATATTGATGACCCAGGTCTTCTATTTTACCTAGAATGCTTAAAATGCACTTATCTTCCATCTCTAAATTTTTTGAACCTATACCTACTCTCATGATCCTTGGACACTGACATATGAGATAGATAGTAACATTAATGTTATTGTCCTATCTCGACATAAGTGTCTAGTGCCCTAAATTCATCTAATTTAAAAATAAAACATATCCTAATTGTTATCCTAAGTGTTATTATGTTAGTTATTACTCCAAAGGGATTGATATAAATACAATATCAACCCTCATTCATTCCTCACCTAACAATCTATTAGAAATACCAAAGAGATGAAGGCATTTATAAAAAGCACTCTATCAATCATCCAATTAAAAAAATATTCCTTAATTCCATATTAACTATAGGTACAACACATATACAGATCTAAAGTAATAAAGAGTAGCATAAGAGCTCGATTTTAAAATTTACAAGCTAGGTCACTATTGTACTTTCTTTGCACATATTATATGATTCACACATAAGCCAACACATAAGAGAGAAATATATGAGTCTAAGGCCTTTTTATAGACCATTGGATATGTAGGTAGTATCTTTTAATAGTGCAACCATTGGGCTTATCTCGACACCATGTGCCCAATAACCCATTTTCCCCCAAGGTCACATTGAAGATGAAAAGCTAGGGTTTTTCCATTTCACAAGGATCAATTGTCTATGACCTAGATTTAAATGCATCAAAGTGAAGATAAAGTAAAACATAGAAGCATCTATGTGGTCACATCCTATTTTAGTAGATATTATGTAAAAGACACTATCTTTGAACCTAGACAATAATATTGACACAACTATCCTAGGATGATGTTACTTTTCAAAAAGCCAAATGTGTCAAATCTAGAATCTAACAATTTTTATAGGGTGTCCTTCCCACCTGATTTCAACCTCTTCTAGATCCATAACTACATTAACATCAAAATAAGTTAAGTGCTTCACTTATTTGTCATTTATATATTTATCATAGTTTTACTTTCCATATTTAGACTATCTCAACATAATAAATTTAATGTTGATTATATCTAAGTTTAGCATCTAATTGGCCTACTATAGATTAGATTATTACCCTTGTGCCATTATATATATATATATATATATATACACACACACACATATATATATAGATATATATATACATATATACATACATATATATATATATACATACATATATATACATATATAGATATACATACATACATATATATATATACATACATATATATATATATATACACACATATATATATATAATTTATATATATATACATATACATATACATATATATATACATACATACATATATATATATATATATATATACATATATACATACATACATATATATATATATATATATATATATATATATATATATATACATACATACATACATACACACACACACACACACACACACATACATATATATATATATATATATATATATATATATATTACTTTAATAATCTAGATAATCCAAATATAGATCCATTTTATGGTTAAACATTGGTGAACTTAATCTTTAAACATTAAACCCTAGGACAAGTTAGGGTTTTGTTTTTATGTTGTTGATTTCTGATTATCATATAATATGTGCAATATGGATGCATTTATTACACATTTTGATTTATAATATGTCATAGTTATTATGGTTTGATAAATTATTCTCCTTGTCAAATGATATATACAAACCCATGCCAATAATGAAAGGGTTTTAAATCAAATATAACAATTAATATATTTTCAAAATTTATTTCATAATGCTATATAGCCAATATATAGATGCTAACATACATGATCTTGACCATTTGTGCTACTTATATCTTATTATAATTATAATACCATCACACACTCATTATTTAACCATGGCTTATATTGTATTCCATGGTCCATGTTATTACTACTCTAAAAGGTAAGGTTGCCTAACCCATCCCTCCACCTATTAATATACAATACGTGCCACCTAAAACTAGGATAGTAATAAAATCCAATGTACATGATATTATTGACTAATAGAGCAACAAACATGAAAAAAATTCAATCCTTGAACTCTTAAAGTAATATAATGTCTATAGAGATATCATATATGAGTCATTATGTGAGACACAAGTTCCTCATGCTATTGAGACTTATTATTTTGTAGATATTATGAAAGATCTTAAGAGTAATAACAAGATCATCACATTTGATCCAATATATTTACCATCCAAAAAAATTATCAATCAAAATTTACCTTTATTCATACAAGTCATGATATAAAGTAAAGGTATCAAAAGAGTTCTCATTGATAATGGATAAGGCCTAAACATTTTTATCATGCAATTATTAACCACTATGGTTATTAAAAAAAAGGCTTATTCAAAACACTATTATACACATAAAAGGTTTTGAAAATTCACATATCCCTCCAATTGGAAAAATTACATTGGATGTGACCTTAGGACCAAAAATAATTTCAACTAAATTTTAAGTCATGTCTCAATCATTACATTATAATATACTTTTGGTTAGATCTTGGATAAATTTAATGAAATTTATCCCATCTACACTTCATCTATGTGTAAAATTCATACATGAAGGGGCCTTATTATCCATGCCTATTGATGATGAACCTTTCAAATTTTGTAAATTAGTACATTCTAAAACTGAAGGCATCCCTATAGTAGTACCACCTAAGTAATCAATTCCTCTTGAACATATACATACATAAGAAATAAGGGAGTCAATTACAATGGATCCTTTCTCTACAAATGCAAATAAGTCACTAAATTCTAAGGTTCACATAAATATGCATAAAGAGGAAGAATTATTACCAAAAGATCCATTAAAACTCTAATAACCCCAAAAATTTGAGCTTCCTTTATTAGTCAATACTAATAAAAAATATGGCCTTGTTTAAGATTAATATGACAATGATGATGATGAAACCTATGACATGATAATTGAAAATAAAAAACTTAAAATATGATCCACTTGATCACCTACCGCATAACCTATTCAAACTTACATGTCTTAACACATATAAGCTAAACGCATTGCAAAAGGTATAGAATTAAATATAGATAAGGGTAAATTAAAAATAACATACAACTATGTAAATTCTTATTTCTCCATACATCCATCTTGGATGAAAACATTAGGTTAACCTTATAAGGGTCAAATTAAAATTCATCATGTGAACAATGTTGAATCTTCTCAAAAGGTTTCACAACAAATTTTATAGATCGTGACACAACAAGGTATTTCATTATATCATTAAGGAAAATAAATACATATTCTAAATGATAACATTAATTCTTATACTACACAATCAAAATGTAAGGAGGAACATGTTATGTACCTTTTTAACCTATCTAATATTGATGCAAACAATGTAAAATATCCAACTTAAAGTTTTAAGGTTCACAATGGGGATAAAACTATAACCATACATTAGATGGCATCATAAGATGATATTTCATCTTTAAATATTCCAAAATAACCAAAAAAATAAAAAAACATGCGAAATTCCAAAGACATTTTTGACACTTACATGTTCTATTCGCTCCTTGGCATCTATGTGTTATTTTCATATTGATGGATGACATACTTAATTATTCCTATATACACATATGTATCACAATAATATGAAATTTACATGATACATTCATATTTTAGATGTTGGGATTTCCCTCTACTCATGCCATATGGACATTGAGGGCATTTATTTCCATGATATTGATACACACATGTTATATGATTTGATGATCACTCTACATTATTGTTGGCTAAATTTTGGCTACCATAGACCAATTTATGAAAAAAATTGTCTTGTCAAGCCTTCATCATGGTTTTAAATATTAAAAATCCTTCATAAGGCATGGTTAGCATTATTTAAGGTATTTTTGACAAGTTTAATGTAAGTTTATTCCTAATTTTATGTTTGTCTAGTCATAATGTATATTGATAAAAGGTGTTTAAATAGGGTCAAGAGTTGAGAAACCTTTGTAATGACATGTATTACAAGTTAGATTCATTTAATGTGTCCTATGGTCTTTAAAAGCACATTAAATGAAGTTAAAATTCATTTCTAACATTGCAACTCACTTTGGCATACGTGTTTGACCATTTGTAACATAAAAGAAGGGAATATGGTAAGAAGATAGTAGGTTTGAAGAATAAGGTAATGGTTGACACATCATCTAATGTCTATATAGGTGTGAGGGAGCTTAAAGAACACTTATTGATTTATTTTTATCCGTTTTTATGTAGATAATGATATTTTTCAACAAAAAAGGGTGGATTTCAAGAAGTTTATACATGATGTAGAGAGATAATAACTTTTAAACAATAATACATATTCCTCTAGTCTATGCAGTCTCAAATCCATGAATTTGAGGAGGTTTAAAACTCAAATAAGCCAAAAACCTATTCATCTCTCTCATCTCTATCCTTGACAGTTCTAAAAGGTAGATTGGTTTTTAGTTGGTAAAATTAGGAGAGAAAATTTGGAAAGGGGAACCTAATTACCTTAAACTTTTGTGGAATTTATTGTCTAGTTAATCCACTTAAATTTATGAACAATCATTAAGAAGTTAAGGGGGGCAGGGGGGAATGAACTTCAATTCCTCACCTAGGTTGATTTTCTTCAAATATGGAGTTATGAATTCAAACCAATGGATGAATATGATTAGTGATAATCTATTTAAAATTAATCTAACTCTATGATATAATTTACCTTTATGTTTTTTCATTATCATGTGTGATATAAGGTTGAATGTCCTTTTATTAGTAATTTATACATGATAGTCTTATGTGCAAGGAATGTGGTGTATTGTATTATGAATGTGTGAATGAAATAAATATACACATAATGTGTTTTAAGTCTAAATGGTCTCTCATTCTCTTTTGAAGAATTAATGGTTGACAAGCTCCATGTTTTTAAATAGAACAATGCCTCTTTAAGAGATTTTCAAAAGAGTATGGTGAGCCTATAGGTTTGAAGACCTATAGGTCACCATAAAAATAAAATTTTGTCTTGATGAATTAAATAACATATTTTTAATATATCATGATACATATTTGAACATCACAATTCATCTTATCAACTCATAAAAAATTCACTTTGCAACCCAGACAAGACTGTATGCTTGAATAGGATTGTGTAATCCCAAAGAAGGACTATAAAAGCTATAAATAAAAATTAAAGGTGATTTGAATGCATATGGAGACTAAAAAATAACTAATAATAAAGTTTTAATCCTTATAAAATCTTTTTAATAGTCAAACAAAACTAAAAGAGGATCAAAACATAGCAGAATAGATGTTTGGGACTCAAGTGATAGTCAACAAATCAAGATGAGTAGTTATAAGCTTGTATATGCTAAGTGGATAAAACACAAAATTAAATATTTTTTTAAGGAATATTTGAGTTCATAAAAGTGTCAATATAACATTAAAATTGTGCTAACATCACTCCATATCGTCAAAAGTTCCAATTAAGGAGGAAGACATGTAAACCTATAGTCACACTGCCCATGAGCACATACAATCATATTGACAAGTTAGATAAAATGTTTTAATTACTAAATTTAATGACACATGAAGTTTAATATTATAATTTTTTTCATTTTGAGACATAAATTATAATAGTTTCATTAAATGTTAATTCATTGATGGAGTAAAGGCATAAGGTGGAATTATGCCTACAGTCTAAATCACCACTTACAAGCCTATCAAGGAAAAATGGAAAACATAGTTATGATGTAGTGAAAGGAAGATTTAGGAGGTTGTATATATATTAATATAATAATACACTCTATAACCCACTTAAAATTCATTATTGTGTCAATAAAGGGATTAGCTAACTCAAATTTACAATCAAGAGCTTAAATGATCACCTATAACTTGCTTATAGGTAGTGAAATCAAAGTGAAAGTTGTATGGAGGGTAAAATTTATATTAAATATTACTTGGAAAAATAAATAAATTTATAAATTTCCTAAACTATGTGTTTAAACTTCCAAAGTGCCAATTAGGCCAAGAGATGTTTCCTCCAGACTTGCAGCCTTGCAATCACCACCTACAGGCCTACCAAAGCAATAAATTTGAAGGATATAATCTAAGTATGAGAAGCTAATAATAATGATTATATAGAGTATATATGAGGAGGAATAAATTTCTTATCCTTTTTAATACTATCAAAAGGTTAGAGCTAATAAAGAGATGACATATATCTAGGTTTGCAGTCATTAACCCAAACTATCATCCACAAGTCTAGTTTGGCAAGATGAAAATCATGAATATATTTCATATTGAGATTGATTTATATAATTTAGATATATTTATGTGATGCAAATATAAAATTATTAAGTTATTAGAAATTTTAAATGAAGGGCTAACCTCAAAGAAGATAATGAGGGCTAAAAGAGACCTACAGGCCTAAAACCCTTAGTAGGTTTGTTATAGTCAGTGAGGCCAAGCCTTAAAACACATGAAACCTAAAAATTAAATTTAAATAATATTAAAAAATAGGAAATAATTTTTAAAACATTATGGCAATATTTTAAGTTAAAAACTTGTGGTTTGAGAGGCTTTTCTGCCTAAAACCATGCCTTCACTCCTCACATAGTCAGTTAGCCCATGAGGCCATTTTTGAATGATCGTATCTCATTAGAGGAGTTACATGGTTTAAAAATGTCACTAGAGGTGGTGTTATGTATCTCATAATCCAAAAATCTATCATTAGTCACCTATTAAAACCCATACATGTATGAACCATCCCTAAGATTGGAGGTCTCTATAAACCCTAAGTTTATGTTGTGAAGGAGCTTGAGGGGTATATTCTATTTCTTAGAAGTGTAAAATGGATATAAATTGGAGATAAATCTCATTTTTATTTTATATGAGTTTCCCTAATAACAAATTCTATTATTTTTTCTTGTTTTAAGTACTTGTGCTCTATAAACCATTATTAAAATGGTGAATACCTAAAACCCTTTCTAAACACTCCTAGAAATCTTGATGGGGAAAAAGAGATGTTAAATGCCTTAAAGTGGAATATTAGGCTTGAAAATTATTATAATTATTATCATAAATCCCATGGAAAATTGAAACACATAATTGGTAGCACATGTGAAAGGTATAGTGTAAAAAATAGGCAAAAGAAGCTCAATTACAAGCTTATTTATGAGTGTGCAAGGTGGTGGTAAGACCCAAATTGGTTAAAAAGTATTTTTAATCTTTTAAAGAGATATAATCACCACCTATACACATTTATATATCTCTTAAGGTAGTATATTCACTTTTCAAGTTAATAATTTGGGCCTATAAGTGTGATTGCATGATTTTGCTAGCCAAGAAACTCAATTGTAGGCCTATGGAGTAACCTTGGAGAGATTTATTATAGAATATTGAGTTGTAATATTGTGTTTAAAACACTAAAAAATCATAATCAAGATTTTGATCCCATCAATTTCTTGATAAATCACTCTCATTGCCTCTTGAGTATGAACATGCACCTAGGCTAGGGTTTTGACCATTTCTTGGTTCACCTATCCGTACAAGGTTTAAGACACTAAAATTTAACATGGAACATTATTAGAGGGTATGGAAAGTGAATAAAATTACTATTTTATGTTTCATATGTGTGAGAGGTCAATGAAACCAAATCTCAATTTTCTAGGCCTAGGCTAATTGGAGAGAGAAATAGGTGGAATAAGTACACATTCACTTAGGGTCTAGTCATGAAATTTTTTAAAAATATATAAGAGAATATTAGATACTCAAATATATTCTTATTTTTCCAAGATAATCTTTAGAATGTTCTACACAAGTAGCTTTGTCTATTTTTAGGGTTACAAGGAAATGAAGGTAAGTAAAAGGTTTGGGTGTGAAATGGAGTGTTATTAAGTATTTGAGTCACTAAAAGGGGTTAATAAAAGTTTTATAAGGTAGGTATATGTAATTAATAAATATATATTGTAGTCATGAAGTTGGAAATATAATTTGAAGCATTTGAGACCAAAAAGAGCTAGTGAAAATCGTATGCTTTGAAGACAAAAGGAGAAGTTACAAAATTTGTAGAAGAATGGAATATGAAATCCCAAATCATGCCAAATTTAAATTAAAAACAATTAAATTATCCTTTTATGTGTTAAGGTGTAGTACAAAAAGAAAAGAGTTAGACTCAATAACTCAAAATTGACCAAGTAACTTCCTACGCCAATTTGAAGAAGGATATCATTAGGCAAGTGTACACATGTTAATGAAAAGATTCAAGATTATTTTATTGATAAATTTATCACATTTAAATTAAATAAATTATGGATATCATTTTTCTATGATATTTTATGCCTCTTATCTCTCTCTCTCCTTCTCATATTTTCCTATATATGCATCCTTGTTTGGCTTTGTTAAGGGTCCTCACATTGGTTATGGTGAAGCCCTAACAAAATTAAGTCTTGTGTTTGACTATGTATATAAATTAAAGATGTATATTATATATTCATATTTCATATAGTGTTATTTAATGGGTTGTTTTTATGAATTCTTAGTGATATTAAATGTGTTTATTTGCATTTGTCCTTCTTGTTAATGCTTCTATGTGAGCTTGTATTCTTTCACAGGTCATAAGAAGTGTTAGACATGGTTTTATTAGTTAGATAAATGACAAGTCATTAGTATCTACTATTTTAACTTATTATCTAATCATCCTAAGATATTAAAACCTTCATAGCCTTCATATTGAATCATTAGTGTGATAGGAACTATTTTAAAATGACATCATTAGATTGTAACTTAGTATTTCATAGTGCACTCTTAGAAAGCTAAGGACCTCATGTTTGTTACATCACCTATAAGTTTTGTAGTTAGTTTTATCTTTCATATTTCTCTTTTCCAAGTCAATCAATTAGTATAGTTGTGAGTGTAATCATTTTACTTGGAATCTATCCTAAAATATCTAGGTTTGGTCCATTTGAAGGTCACCCACAACCTAGGACCAATCCCATTGCATAACTCAAATTGAGAGGGATTAAATCAACATCTAAAGGGTAAAAAAATTATCTATAAAAATTATCATGTTTGATATCACATATGTACTCACACATGCCTATAATCCATAATTATATCTTACATAGGGTACTTTATATGTTATACACTTGGCATACTTTTCCTAACATATTAGATCCATAGACTATTATGACATGTTTATGATGGTTGATTATGCTTTATTTTATGCACTTCCTTGAGTGTCTTGTATTCATTTTTTGAGCATATAAATATGATCCTTTACTTGTGGTCCCTTTTCCTATGTATTTTTTCATTGACATTGCATATGCCATTATGTTTTGTATAGATATTTGAATATGTCATTCTTTCCTTTATGGAAATTTGACTAAGTCATGTCCCTTATATTGTGTGGCATTTAAACATTCATCTTTTTTTGTCTCCTTGTATCATTGCCTCTTAACTTTATTTTGAGTGCTCTTGTGTGTTTGCTTGTTTTTTTTTTTGAGTTTATATAGTTACTATCTAGATGTTACCATGACATTTATCATGAATATTAAGCCTACATGTGATCACATTGGATCTATGTGATTCAATGATACATTTCTCTAGACTGTCCCTTCTATATGATACATGGTTACATTAAAAAATGATACAATTATCTTATCTTTTTGAGGTGAGGTAACTACCAGTTTCTATCTTTCCATCACCTAAAGGGAGCATATTAGTGGGGGCATGTCATTGAGACATGGTATCTTAGTTTATATATTATAGTGGGAGAATTATTTAGAAGTATGTTATCCACACTCATTTAGTATATGATATATATATCAATTTCAATATTAAGTGGGGGCATGATTTGGAAATATGTTCTCCACACTCACTCAATATGTGTTACCTATATTAATTTATAGATTATAGTGGGGGCATGATTTGGATACATGTTACCAATACTTATTTAATATACAATACTTATATCAATTTATAGATTATAGTGGGGGCATGCTTTAGAAGCATGTTCTCCACATATATTCAGTATGTGTTACTTATATCAATTTTTATATTTAGTGGAGGAATGTTATATGGGTGTGGATTCTACACATATAAATTCTTAGATTCATTTGGGGGATGTTTTTGAAGCATATTCTCCACACCTATTCAATATTTAACATCACTAGTTTACAATGGGGCATGTTTTAGAAACATGTCTTCCACATTGGTACTAATTTCAATTTTTTATATTTATACATACATAGTGGGGGAATGCTCTAGAAGCATGCCCTCCACACCTAAATAGTTATATAAATTGACCAAAGCACACAATTATACGATTAAAATTCCTAGTTGTGGTAGAATTCTATACATTAGTATTATTGTTATACATAGTTTCAAAATGAGACATATATAAGGAGCATATTATATGAAAGATGTGCCTAATATTGTAAAATCAAAATCAATTTCATATTCTAAATCTAATTTTTTGACTATTACCACATCATGTATTTTTTCATACTAATACCCCATAGACTTTTACATAATTTTATTGATCTAATCTACTGCAGTAGTTGGCTCAAATTTTGGTATGGTTGAGGTGATAAAATCACTTAATTTTTCCAAGTTTTTAGGTTAGACTTGATCATCTATCCTCAATAGGTTATAAGTATCATTGGGTTGCATGGTTGAGCTAATCTCAACTACCAGATGATATCTCACTTTTGCTTCAATTTTAGGGGCACATGCATTCATCATTAAAAACTTGGAAATGATTTATATTATCAGGAACTGAAGCATAGGGTATTAATTCAATACTAATTATTTGAGAATCATTATTAGGCATGAGGTTAGCTACAATAGAGGCAAGTTCATCAGTAGTTCTATTTTCTTCTCTTGGAATATCTAAGATGTTGAAGGCATTGAAAGATTAAATCAAATACCACACGATAAACTTATATCTCTTTAAGAAATAAAATTTTTAATGGTACTTACTTCTCACTTGTTTAACCATAAGTTTAATGTCTCCATAGACAAGGATTTCTTTAACTTTTTTTTAAAGGAAAACTGCAATACAAGTATGAGAGCCTCATACTTAGCTAAATTATTGGTGTAAGGAAATTGTAACTTATAAGCTACATGGTATTAATTTTTTCATGGATTCATCAATACAATACCTGCTCTTGATCTTTATTTTCACTTGGCACCATCAATGTATAACTTCTACAAACCACACATTTGAAGAACTCATAGAAACTAGTTATTTTGCAATTTCTAAAGTGAAAACTCCCAAATCAAAATCTAGGAAATTTACCCTTTCACTAACAAAATTATATTCTATTATCATGTGTTTCATTTGAGGTTCCCTTTATACTCTTATTTTATTTGGCACACCTTTCCAAGGAATCCATAAGTGTGGATAATTAGTAGACATATAGACATTTAAAGCCTTAGTCCATTCTCTACTCAAAAGCAATCCATAATCACTAAACATTTCTACCACTTGGATATCAATGAATTATTGAACCCTTGGTTTACTAACAAACTATATATGCACATTCAATAATTCTTCTACAAACTTAAATCTAAATTTATCTAATTGAGTGACTACCCTTTCAAATTTTACTAGAATTAACCTGAGTTATTCACATATCCCAATAGGCATAATGTTGTTTGAGGCTCCTAAATCTAAAAGAAAATTATGAATATTTTTTCCAAATATCCTAACTATAATTAAAAAAGGTGGAAACTTTACTTTGATCACTTGTGTAATTACATTTGCACTATTATTCTTATTGGGTTTCCCAATTTTCTTTGACAAATATTCCAAGATTAAGTCTCTTTAATCTTTGATTTGAGTTAGCTCATGAAGAGTGATATTAGATTTAATCATTTTCATATCTTCCACAATGTTGTAGCTAGCTTTTCTTGGAGGATCAACAATTAACATTAACTTAGAAGAACTTCCTCTAGTAGGTTTAAGATTATTCTTTGATATAGTGCCTAGAGGGGTCCCATAATTGTTAGGAGGGGTAGAGGTAGTCAATGGTTGTTTTTGTTCCTTATTTCTCAGAGGATATGTCTTCAAACATTAATGGAATGCTTGAGTTTTCTTATGAATATTCTCAGGCTCATTATCCTCTTGAAAAGGGAAATTTAAAGTTTCCACCATATGCACCTGGTCAGATGGTTTAGATTCAGAATAATTTGTAACAACCTCTTTGTTTGAAACCACTTCAAATGTGTCAATTTATTCTTGAAAATCTTCAAAGGCTTTACAAAACTCAATACAATAAATCTCACCATGTTTGGAAGTAGCATGCATCCTAAAATAATACGGTAAGGCAATATCAGTGAGGTTTATATCCATATTCTTTTTGTTAGGTAAATACTAATTAACTTTGTTTTTATAGAAACTATCATCTTAAAATTTATTCCTAGGTCTGTTGAAATTTTGGAAAGTGAAGTTACTTATATAATTTCCATTAACATTACTAGTTTTTACAATTGCAAAAAATTAGTACTAAGATTTTATACCATTTTTAATATAGATTCATTCTCATTTTTTTGAACCTCAACATTTTGACTTTGGTTATTTTTAATGCCATTGATAGGCACTAAAGCCTTCTTATCATTGTCATGAAATCCATTGGTAACTTGATGGCACAATAAGCCTAGATTTTGAGTAGGGGTAACATGACTAGTAGGCAATACATTCAAAGCAAGAAACTAGTTTAATGTTTGAGTATTTTGGTTATTACTTGGGAAAAGGTTTAATGTAGGCATTTGAGGATTAACATTTGGGATAGAATAAACCATCTATCATTCATTTGGTCACTAATAAACACTACTTCATAATAGGCTTGAGCCAATGTGATGATAAGTATAATATTTATCTTCAAAAACACAAAAGTCATGGGGTCAACAACATCTTTATAAACCTCCAAAGCTAAAGATTCATCAAGTTTATATGGATCCATGGTCTGAATAAAAATCTTTTAGAGCTTGGCATTAAATTACCTAATAGGTTCACTTGTATCTCTCTTAATAGTTGTGATTGATGATAAATAACACAAGCACTTATGATCTTACTAAATTGATCAATGAAAATAGTGTCAAAATTATTCCATGAGACAATACAATTATTAGGTAAATTGAGGAACCATTCATATGCAATATATTTAAATGTATATGGGAACAACCTACATGCTATATATTCATGAATAGAATTCAATAGTTTAAATGACATTTGAAATATTTAACATATTCCTCAATAGTCATAATACCAATTGGACTAAATATTGGCAAATATTTTTGTAGATTATGAGGCAAATCATGAACCACACCTAGTATATTGATAGGGGAACTTCCAAGCCATGCCATGTTTGAATCAACATCAAACACAATAATCCCTTGTAAATATTATTATGGTAGAGATTTATAATACCTACACTTACCTCTATCTTTCTTAGTCCTTCTGTGAGTTAGGGTTCTCTGGTCTTTGAATGTGATCTAGTCCTAATCCTTGGTAATTACAGCTTGAAGACTAAGGATCCTATTTTAAAACATGATGTAACACATTAATTTCCAAAGAATGAAAAATAATATGCAAACTAAACTTAATTTTCAAAATAAAATTCATAAGAGGATAAAGGACACAATCGTTAACTAAACAAGTTCAAAGATGTATTAAATTATGTAAAGATGACCAATCTTTACAACTTATGACTCAAATAAACTTATTATTGTCAAAGAATTTTCAATTCTAGAAAAATAAGCCTTCTTAACTCTAGATACTAATAAATTTTTAATAATAAAATCTGTATTTATGCAAAGGTCACCAATATTTACATAATTTATGTTAAAAGAAACATAATCATGTAAAATGTAGATAATTTCAACCAAAATACAATCGAAACATATTAAACATATTTAAAGAGGCCCTCCTTCTAGCACCAATGGAGCTTCTCTTGTTGATGCTTCTAATCATACCACAGGTGCTCTTAATGTTAAAGAACACTTCTCATTTTAGGGTTTTGAGAATCCATGGCATGATTTGTAGTTTGTGACTATTCAGTGATTATCTATGGTGGAATAGAAGTAAAGTATGAAAACTATCCATAATATTTATTTTATTTAGCGGTTAGGAGTCACCAGGGTCCATACTATTTGAATACTTAATAATTCAGAGGATTTGGTAGTTAAAATAAATGCTTATTAACAATGACCTGTAAGCTAGAGTGAATCTTGATAAAAATAATAAAAAGGGAGGGTAAGGAACAAAGAAATGTGACTGCAAATTTTCATCTCAAATGTTATGACAAAATTCCAATTACTTTGAGCACATTTTAACCAATTTATGTTATAAAATATCATAAGCTCAAATTATATCACAAATCAAGAAACTTCAAAGGAAAAATATGAATCATAAGTAAGAACCAAATATACTTTAAAGGTTTTCTATTATGATCTAAATAACCTAAGTACATCCAAATATAAAGCAAATAAAATGAAGTATATTTGAGATCTTTATAGTCAATTTATCATTTAGGACAAATTAACATCCCTATGACAAAGAATGTAACTCAAATAATAAGAACTGTTCAAATTTAAGATAACTCCCTATAATTGAGAGATAGCATAGATCTTTAATGAAAACTATCCAAATAATCTTCTTAGAATTCCTTAGTTGTATTAAATTCTCTTGGTAACAATTGATCAAAAAATCTCTCCTTACGAATGGTAACCATTTGCCTATTTATAAGAAACATAGGTGGTTAACTAGTTAGCTTTTAAAAATATACAAATGTGGATAAGGAAATTTGTCTTTGATACAAGCCACAATGTGAAAAAAGTCATGCCAACTTGACAAGAAAGAGTATATGATAACAAACTAGCATATACTTTACAAAAAGATTATGCTTTTAGGAGTTTCATTAGTGTGTCCTTCCAATTATCCCTATTTGAGGAATTTTTTCACCTTGGTGTATTTCTCTTTTATCAACTCAAAATCCACTATAGGATTCATTACACAATCCTCTTCTTTATCTACTAGCTTGTCAAACTCACTATCTACCCAAGATACAAGTTCCTTGACACATTGTGCTTCTGCAATTTTATTCCCTACAAAAGTAATGGTATCAAGGGTATTCTAGTTGTACTTAGAAAATTCCTTGGCTATCTTTGATGCCTTATATGTGGATACCAACCCTCTACTTGAATTCTTCATCATCAATCAATCCTAAAGTTTTGGTTTGAGAATGGTTGTTTAATACATTCCCCAAAAGTCTCACAATCTGGTTTACCAAGTCTATGTCTCTCTTGATGAAGTATTTAACATCACTACTCTAGGTGATCAAATCTTCTTGTTTATCAACCAAAACTACCATGAGGATGTCTAGATGTCTGAGGGTGATAATCTTGAAGTTCAAGGCCTACTTCATCTAAGCTTGTGAATTCTACCACTGGGTGATTAAGGCTTGTGCTATCTCAACTTGATGGTCCAAAGCATTCAATCTAGACTTGATAATTTTCAAATTCTTGAATGCATCCATCAAGGATCTATTAATCATTTGTAATATATTTTCAAGAATTGTCAAGAATACCTAAGATTCCAAATCTTTCTTTTTATATTTCCAAGTTGAGAATCTTCTATTTCAATCCTTGAACTTCAGCCACAACCATTATTGATTAGACCAATACCACACTAGATACATCCTCTTGAAAAATAGGATTCTCCCCTACTACCTACCCTGGAATAGGATTTAAGCCTATAAATGGCTCCACCTTCAGAAATGTGAACTCTTTAGTACCAAAAATATTTTTCTTGGTCACTACTCTTTCAAGATTTGATGTCTCTAGCTTAAATTAGACCTAAAGATAAAACTCTTTCACCTGTGTTTATTCAAGAATCTCTACATTTGAACTCCTATAGGCTCTTAAGGTACCAACCCATTGGCTTTTTTGATGTGAATAATCTAGATGCTTCTCTTTGCTTATTTGTTCAACATATCCTAAATCCATGGCTTGACATTATCTTGAACACCTATGCCCACTTGAGTTAGATCCGGTGAAGGAGAAAGAGATGGGATTTTATACAACTTCCCATAAATTAACCAATTAGGAATGTTTGGTACATAAATAGGATTCTCATCATTGAATAAGTTTATTTCACTAGTAGGGTGAGTGAAAGTTAACCTAGGCCTCTTTCTTGGAGCTAGAGGAACTAAGGCTAATTCTACATATCTCTTTCCACTACCCAATGGAACCAATTCCTTACCTATTTCCTCAAATGGGTCTTCTTCCTTATCTAAACCATAAGTAGTTGTGATGTTAACAAGGGCACTCTCTATTATTTCTCTAGTTTCCACAGAAATTATGCTGATAACTTCTATTAGGGAAGAAGGCCTTGGTGGGTATGCCTAAATTTGGAGGCTTTCAAGAGGTCTTTGCTCAATATTAGACTCTTCACTTATAGATTTACCTTTTCCTTTTGCATCCTCAAGTTTTTCTTTTTGAGATGACTTTATCAATTTTCCCTACTGAGACTTAGAATATTGTCCCTCACCAAGTGTTTCTTGATGTGTAGTCCTAGATGGTCATGAGAAAAAGTGATACTATAAAGGATGTAACTACCATAATTCTCATCAAGGCTTATTATCCCTGACCAATCTAAAATCTAAAATTATGTTGTATTTTTTAACCTTAGATAGGACTTCTTCAAAGTTCTTTGCCTTTATGTAAATACCATCTCCCATACCTAGTTGATGCTTGTACTCAGTCTTTGGGACCTTCCTATCCCCAATATGGTTTGCCACTCTACTATTGGGGTCCCAAATATTAAGATCATCTAGTTGAAAATTAGAAGAGCTCTATGCACCACTATGATCTTCATCTATTTCTAATCTTTGATTATAATTATACCAATGTCTAGTGGGAATGGATGAACTTGATCCCTTTTATTTTTCTTGTAGTGACAATCTATGCCTTGGATGATTTGATAAGAAATTTATTTCTTTACAATCTTACTGGGAACAAATATGTGTAGTCTATATGGTTGGACCATGATTCATTTTATCCTTTGTATAGTGCAATATGGATAGAACCACACATTCCCCATGGTCTCCACTTATTTTTTGATTAGAGGATGAAGTATAGGCATAAGAATACCAATGATTTTCTAAAAAATGACTAGGAAGACACCATCACATATGAATTGCATATAATTCCTATATTTGAAAATATGTAGTTTGGAGTAATGATGGGAAATGGTAGTCCTACCATTAGGGGACCAATTTTGGATGATATGGAAATTATTAGAGGCTAGGAGTGAGTCTAAGAGGTAATACATCATAAATAAATGTTTGGATATCTCTCTCTTGATTGATATAAATGTTTTGGCCAAGAAGAAACTTATTAAGTCTCCAATGGGAGGGGTTAGGCTCCACTCCAACATGTAATGGACATAATACACCCAAAACTTACTCACATATGTTGTAGAAGAGGCACCAAAAGATCTATTTAATAAGGTCATAGCTACCCTAACACCCTCTCTAAATTAGGTAATAGGATTATCACAATTAGGGGTCCTAAAAACATGGGAACCTTGGATTAACAAAGGTGAAAGAACTGAATCTAGGTTTTAGGAATTTGTCCATTCTCTCAAAGATAGAAGATCAACATGAGTTAAAGGAAGATTATAATAAGTCTCAAAGTCAATGGGAGATATTCATGAAACTTTATTGACATTTCCTTCATGAATAATCCATTTTCCATCTACTCTACAATCAACAAAAATAGGAACAAGAAGCTTGATGTAATGCATTACCTCTAGTTTAGCAACTACATGATGAAGGATTTCCATTTGAATTGATACTAGATCTTTATATATTTAGTACATTGAAGCATTCATATTTTATTCTTATGAAATTGGTTGTAACTCTTTAACAAAGAAGAATAATTTGGACCAATTCCTAATTTCATGTACATTCAATGCTCTTAAATCCAATTTTGTGTCTCTGAAGACCCTTCTTTCACCATCTAAAGTTAGATAAATCTCTGATTCAATATTCATTTGTTGCCTATTACCCAATTCTATTGATAACATTATATTTTAATTGCAAAGATATCAAAGTTCTTACTAAGGCACCTAATTTAAATTTAGTTCACAATTATCTCAAGTGTCACATAATCAATTTGAACCAACTCTAGCCTTTTTTATAGAGGGTTTAGGGTTTTTTAATTTAATGAACAAAACACCCAACTTTGATCTCATAGATGCCTTAGATATGATGTAACCTTAATATTATATCTCATATATTTTCAATCATGAGATATCTTTCATTTGGATCGTACATACTTACATAGAGCTTATGTGGTAGGGTTCCATGCCTTTCATGTCAATTTTTCATAAATTCCATTTGAAGAGTGACCATTGGTTTTCAAAAGTCCCTTTTATTTTGCTTTAAAAAGCCAAATCTAGGTCCTTACATTTAATTAGTTCTTGATATTTAATCTTATTTATTATGCCATGTCTCAAGATTTCAAGGAATTTGAAAAGTCTTCAATTTTATCACACTGTTGGATCAAATCCAATGAGCACACAATCACCATTGGATCTTTCAAGATGCTTTCCCTTTTAATTAGTAAAAATGACTTATTCCAATATTTTTCTACCTCAATCTTACCTTTGTAATAAAATTAAGAATTTATTAAAAGGTTTTAGAAATTCCCCCTTTGATTAAGCTTAAAAAATTATCTAAGTTAAATTTGATGGGTTTGGTCCCATCAAATACGTCCTCATAAATGTCAAATGATGGGGGTAAACCTGCCAAATTTAAGATAATAAAATCTTTTTATTTCAATTTAAATTTGATGGGTTTAATCCCATCAAATATGTCCTTATAGACATCAAATGATGGGAGTGAACCTATCAAATTTAAAGCAATGAAATTTATTGATCTAATAATTGAATACCATGTGTAAAACCATTAGGGGATCTGAAAGCTTCAAGGATTGTCTAAGTTATATTTGATGGGTTTGGTCCTATCAAATACGTCTTCACAGATGTCAATTGATGGGAGAAAACCTATCAAATTTATAACAATAAAATATTTATATCCAATGAATCAGTGTCATGTGTAAAACCATTAGGAGATATCAAAGCTTTAGGGATTGTCTAAGTTAAATTTGATAGGTTCAGTCCCATCAAATACATTCTCACAAATGTCAAATGATGAGAGCAAACATATCAAATTTTAAATAGTAAAATATTTATGCCCAATGAATAAGTGTCATGCATAAAAACCTTCAGGAGATCTTGAGGCTTCTGGGTTGATGTACACCATTGGATTGAGAACCTCCAAGGCAATGTGAACCATTGATCAAGTCCTGAGTGGTTAATAGATTTTAACATCTTTTTGGGTGTCAGATTTAATTAAAACCATTGGATTGAAATATTAGAATAAATGATCACCATTGGATCAAATCTTGAGTGGTTAACAACTTT
>JARHVA010001708.1:2867500-2890000 GCA_037957365.1 Torreya grandis | reverse complement strand
AGAGGTGGTTGGACACTACACCTAGTAGAGAAATCCACATCTAATGGCATAGGTACTAAGATAAATAGGCTTACCTCATCTAGTAATACTGATATTGATGCTCAAGTAATGGGCTCAAGATATGATAGATTTGATGGGGATGAGAGGACCAGGGCCACCAGTGATGAGGTTGATGCTTAGACCATGTTATGAGAAACCATGGACTGGACAATAATGATAGGGAGTAGAGTATGAGGAGAGGGGTGTAAAGGTAGTGACACCAAAGATACCACCACTATCTCCATAGTAAGATGATATATGACCACCAAGTACATGGTGTTAATATAGGTAAGAAGAGTAAGAGAGGGTGGAGACTATCACCATGCCTAATGACCCTATAGGTAAGCTAGAGGATATATGAATGATAGAGAAGCCACTCAAGTATAGGCTAAGGTGAATGCAAGCCATGCTAAATAGATATGAGTTTAGAAGGTGACCTATAGAGGAGGTGTTAGGAGGCCATGTGGATGGAAAAACTATGCTAGGTAGTCATGTAGATGGTGAGACCATAGTGGCTAAGACATAAAGAGGTAGTAAGGATGATTATTAAGTTATTTCTTAAGTTTTTAGTTTGAAATAGAGACTATAGATAGATATTGTGAGATATAATAGTGATCTAATATCTATCTAGGTGTGATTTTGTAGGTGGAACTAAGGATGAGGAAGAGACATGGGGGTCCCTTGTGAGGGGATTACTCCATGACATCCTAGATGAGACTTTATATCTATATGATTATACTTCATTATAGGACCCTAGTGTACCATCTGCCCCAGGTCAGATGAGCTAGTTTAGATTAACAAGGGAGGTAGTGAGGTAAATATAAGCATAGAGAGAGAGGATGCAACCACCAATAGAGATGGGTACTAGGAAGATATGGGTAGGTAGGCCTTGGTAGATGAGAGATAAGTACATCTAACTATAGTGATGTAGATGACATAGGTGTAGGAGCAGGACAGGGTGACACACATGGTGACCTTAGCCTAGTTGGCATAGGTATAGGCATAGGTGGAACATCTAGAGGGATAAGTAGATGGATTGAGATCTTGGATAGCCTCTATATATTTTAATATTAATAAGATTCAAATTAATGCCTTGTAGGTAGTGTGTTTAGGCCATAACATAGATAGGGTGGAGCCCATACATAGAACTGGAGCATTGTATATGGTTTTACTTGTATCAAAAACTCATGATATATATATATATATATATATATATATATATATATATATATATATATCATTTTGGAATATTTATGTTGATTGTGTATGTTTTCATTATGATGGTTGTGGTTTCCAATGCTTTGGCTATATTTATTTATAACACATGTATTTAGTTGTTTATTGCATATGATATAGCAAATATATGAGACGCGGTTTCTTTTCTAGCATTATGTAGAACACATGCATGGTTAAAGAGAAATAGGCAAAAGCACATGGTAAAATATAATCAATCAAAAATGTACTACACACTATATCAAGTTGGGAAATGTGTAATACCAATAAAATGACTAAGTATAAAAAACCAAGTGATGGTAAAACAAGATGGTAAAAAGGAATTTGTTTTTAAACCAAAGTGAAAGATTTTTACACCAAATTAAAACAAGTAAAATCATACTAAATCGCATTAGGAAGTATGAAAATAATGTTATAAAATGGAAGGCATGTAAAAGGGCATAAATTGTATTAAAAAATTATTTAAGTCAATCAAATATACTATATCACATTGGTAAGTATAAGAGAAAAACAAAATTCATAAAATATTGGTCTTAAATTTATCACACTAATTCAAGCTGGGAAGTATGAAAAATTTAATAAATGGTTATATTCTTACATGCACTTATAAAATAAGAAGATGAAAGCAAAAGGGAAATGAATTAATCATAAAACACACTAAATCAAGTTCAAAAGCATGTAAATGATGTGTAACTTCATAATCAATCACATATTATCTCATATTTGACACATATAATTTTGTTTGTGACTTGTGTTATTGGAAAATTTTGTGAGGAATGTCAGGTCTTATCCACAGTCTTATACTAAAAATCACAAAGAGAACACCAATGGGGTGGAAAATTTTGGATAATTAGGTAATAACTTGTGGGTAATAGGAAGGAAAAATGTGGTAATTTGTAAGGAATGTTATGTCATATCCATGGTCTTATAATGTAACTCACTAATGAAATCCCAAGGGGAGTGACAAGTAAATAAAACAATATTTCTCAAGAGGGAATATGAGGAATATAGGGAATGAGAAAGGGAATTTGAAAAGAAAGACTTAGGAATATTATGAGATGACCTTATGAGATAAGAGGCATACTAAGGACATGAGAAGATACTAAATGACTAGTGACCATCAATATACAAAGGAAACATGTTCACTATAGACATAAAGATTTATAGGGAAATAAGCATGCTACTAAGATTAAATCATGAAAGTAGATTAGTACAAGGAAAATTAAAATGGACCTACCTTCCCATGATGTGTTCTTCATTCTTTAGGATCCCTTATAGAGTGTTGGTATACTATGAATAATAGGTACTTGCATGAGAAATTAGGTAGCACTATAATATTTTTTTATTCTCCTTTTCTAATCTACTGGCCTACGACTCCACAAAAGACCTTAGATCTATCATGAGGCCATCTATGGAATTTTATATTCAACTATAATAAGGAGATTTGCTTTGAGTCACTTCTTTTAGTGTGATATGACTTTTAAGAATATGTTTGACTTTGTGACTCTCTGTAGAGGGAAACCAAGCTTTCCTTCCTGCATTCTGCCAAATTCAAGGCTGACTCTATTCTCCAAGTTGATTCTTGGATCTATAATGAAATAATGACACTGAAGAAGAAAGTGGAAACAATGCAACACAATCAGGATGTTGATGAGACCATAATCAACCACTTAGAGGTGAAAATGAGAGATATCCTAGAAAAACTTAAAGATTATGAGCATAATCTTAGAATGCTCATCAAGGAAAGTATAACAAAGATGGAGCAGGTAACATCAAGCATCTGTGCTATTGTAGCTAGCCTTGGTAAAAGAGCAAATGAAGAAACAATATCCTTGGAGGGTCCAAGTAAGAGGACAAGGTAGAGTTCGAGGAAGAAAGCCTTGCAAGCTACTACTACTTCGGCTGCTAACTCCATCCAGGATATTGCTACGATTGGGAAGGAGGCTGTTAAGATGATCATGGAATTGCAATAGAAGCCTAGGCTCTTCTTTGTTGGTTTTGTTCCTATTTAGGTCCTTATTGATGGTTGTTGTAACTGGTTCTTATTTTTGGTCCTATTTCTTGGTTCTTGGTCTAAAACTTTATTTGAGATTCCAGGTCCTTGTAAAACCTGGGTACTTTTATTGGACTATGTTTATGGTTTTAGGTCCCTATAAAACCTAATTTTGATGATAATTTTTAGTAGGTTTTAGGATTGCTTTTCCTGGTGGTGGTTAATGTTTTATCTTTTTTGATTCTATTAAAGGGTTTCGGGGTCCCTTCAAAACCTACTTTTACCGTAATCTAAAAAAAAAAATGTTTGTCTTTTATATCATTTCTTTTTGTAGAATGATTTAGCTCTTAAATTTGTATGGATTTTGAATATTCATCCTCCATATGTATTTGGAATGACCAACCATGACAGGTGTAGTGATACACATGAATAAGACTTAGGATAAGGCTAAAGGAAGCTAAGTAACCAAAGACACAGACTATCTAGGATACTTAGGATTAAAAATGAACTATCATGTGATCTTAAGTCTAAACTATGTATATGCTTAGTTTGTAGAAAAGGAAGAAGGGAAAAAGGAAATCCAAAGTGGAACAATGAAAGGAAAGTATAATGAGATGTATTATTTATTAATTAATCACATGGTAAAAGGAGACAAGAACCAAAGGGAATAGGGTTTGTATAATTGATTTAACTTTTTAAAGAATATTAGAGTCTAATTCTTAATTTAGTTAAGGGTCTACAATAGTAAATCAGTAAATAATATTGAAATAATTTAACCACTGATTTGTATAATTTATGTGTATTTTTAACCTTTCTATAAATAGAAATAAATACGGAGAAAATAAGACCTCACTTAAAATTTATTAAAATGGCTATTGAAAGGTATGATATTGGCTATGTAGGATTGGGACAATGTTGTAAATCAAGATCTATATTTAATTTTGTGAAAAGACAAGATTGTTGAAATAGGACACCCTAAAGTCTAGTGTTATTGTCCTCTTTTGATGCTATTGTCCAAACTTCTTGTATAGACCTAAGTTTTTTGTGTTTTGTTTTCTATCCTTGTGTGAGATTACCTATGAAATATCAACTCTTGAAAGTCTACAAAAATCCTTGTAGAGATGATTTAATATTCAAATCCTCAACTTAATTTTGCTTTGATAAAACTTCAAAAAGAAGGGGGGGTTAGTGTGTGTAAGATACATTGAATGTGTATCCACACCCCTTACATGGGCACACTACCTACATACCAATACTATGAAGAGGGATCAATCCATATGTAATTCTCCCACTTAATGTTCTTTGTGAAATAGTGTAATGCAGATGAAAAAAATGCTATATTAGGTGTGCTTGAAGTGGCTAGGGACTAGTGTGAAGATTTGGATATGCTTGTAGCTATATTAGATGGCTATATGTAGAGAATAGGTAAATTTTCCTAAGTGGTTTTATTTGTATTCTTACATTCTTTGTAATATTTACCAACCTCCTTCTAAATTAACTTTTAATGGGCTTTTATAGAGAATTATTGGTCATGGGTCGAATGTATTCATGGTAGGATGACAAGATGAAGGATAAGAACTAGATCAAAATGACCATTAGAGTTTAAAATGAAATTCCATAGGAACATAAAAATAAGACACCCTAGGGTTTGATGATATAGTCTAAGTTGGGTGCTCCTCTCCTATAAGTGTGAGACTTAGGGGGATAGGATTGGCCTAGGAAATGCTACTTGGCTGAGGTATAATAATCATTTGGAAAGCTCAAAATTATTGGTAATAAGCAAAAAGGTGTCTATAAGGGTCATGATAGCATGAAAGAAAGACCTATGGGTTGGGTGTCACAAACCATAATCAATCTACCAATTTTGACATCTATATGACTACATTTGCCCCTCCTTTATTCTAGTGATGCAATGAAGAAAAATACTAGGATAAAGAAAAGTAGAAAACATACTTGAAACTACCTACAAGGGTGAACCTCATGAAGCTATGTGATGTTGAGTGTGCATAGAGAGAGCACACACCATGAAGTGTAAATATAAAATAGAAAAATGAGTATCTTAGTTCTTACTACACATGTTACATCTAAATTAAAAACATACAAAAGCTGGGTAAAAGAGAGAGGAGAAAGGAATAAATATACCTCACTAGTTACACAAACCAATATAAAACCTATTGTGATGTTGAGTGATGATGAATGATGTTGGGTATGTGCTGAATGATGTTGTACCAAGAGTAATATCATGAAAAGAATTAAGTGCTCAATTTCTTGAGAGAGGCTCAAGAATGAAAAGGTTGGCCTTTTGGATCCATCATAGCCCACTAAGTGAAGCTATGTGTTTAATTTATGTTTTGACTATGTTTCCAATCTCTCAAAGTACGTGTCTCAAGAATACAAAGGCTAGCTAGACCTTTGGCTCCATCATTGCCCCATGAAGTGAAGTTATGAACTAGTACTAGTATGAATGTGTGTCATATGAGATGGCTCATAAAGCCCATGAATGTTATGTAATATAATAATGTGGTGTGGATAGTTGAATGTGTGATGAAAACTAGGCCATTCTTAGCCACTCAAAAAAGGTGGAGATTAGGCTTGTATGAAAACCACTCCAAAATTGGGTAATAGGCTTATGTGGAAGCCACTCGAGAATGATGCCAACCACTTTTAGATGGAATAAAGCACACAAATATTGATATTAATTAGGTAATGCCATAAACTTTAAAGGAGAGAAAGTAAATGTGTTATGTACTTTACCCCCAATCACTAGTGTCTATAACATGGATTATGATCTAGAAGTTATACCAACTACCATATCTAAAAATAGAAACAAGAGCCATCATATCATGTATGATGCCCCCTATATCTAGATTATTTGAGAAAAAAATTATTTTAACTGTTAATTCTAAACTATACTATTGCTAACAAAACTATAACTCAACTTAACTCTTTGCCTATTTCTAGAAAATCTATTTTTTTGTTGTTTAGATATGAGTGATGAAATAAGACACCCTATTATCTAGAATTATAGTCAAAAATTGGTGCTCTTATCATGTGCTAATTATAAAGATTGTTTTTTAATTGTCACCATTTGTCTAGTCTATTCTACTTGGTTTGAAGTCTAAATATTATTCTAGGTGTTTTGAAAATTTATTTTTGACCAGTTAAAGGCTTTGATCTTTGTGATAAAACCCCTATTTGTTGCCCCCTCTTATGAGGGTAGTAATGAATACCTTGTAATGACTGTCTTTAGAAATAATAACCCTAATAATGATAATCGATAAGATATCTCAAGATATAACATGGTTTATATGAGAGATTGTTATATTAATAGGAGGATGCCTAAATAGATATAAAAATGTAATAACATGTGAAATATAGTGAATTGGAACTGGAAATCTAGTTAGTTATTAGTTATTAGTTTTCAAGGAGGGATGGAGCATGATGTCCATCATGGCATCTAAGAAAGTAAGAGAATGCATGATGTGGATCAAGACATTACAAAAAATTGAGAAACAAACAAGCAAAATAAGGCAAGAAGCAAGAAGTATACAAAAGTGGATAAAGGGCCAATCAAACAAGGGACATGGGCACATGCCACTCAAACTAGGAAGTAATCATACAAGGCATGTTCAAATGCCACACACACATAAAAATGAAACAATCAAGTTTGGCACAAGGGCCACAAACGCATAAAAGAGTACAAGTAAAGGACATTGGAAAATATATTAAGGCAAACACAAGAGATAAAATAATAATTAATAAATTAAATCACATCTAGCTATACAAAGAAATAAAGGAAGGCATGTAAATTCTAGAAATATAATTGCATCTAACTAGTCAAAGTAATAAGTGAAACTATGCAAAACATGTAGTACAAGACTAGGTATATTCTAAGAACTACACAAGTTCTATAAAATAGAGAGTGTCAATAGAAAAATATATGTACTTTAGTAAGTAATTTACATCATCATGATAACTAGAGTGTGTGGTGTAGGAATGACATAACCTGGATGGTGTAATCATGTAGAAGATGCACCCAGTGGGTAGATATATCGATGTGTGTTTCGAATGGAGAAGTAGGATTCCCCCTCAATGGGTAGAGTTAAGCAATCAAGGATATAAATGTCACTACACACACTCAAAGAAGATCAATTGAAGCATGTTAATGTATATAAATTGACAAACAATAATATAGAATAGAAAATGTAAGTCTAGCATGGTAGTATTAATGTAAAACATGGATAATGTATTAAATTGAAATGTTTTTGGTGTTTTGAATTATTTAAATGTTTTTTTATTTTGAAATTTTATATTGTTTTTGTATTTTTAAATTTTGTATTGTTTTATTTATTTATTTTGGAATAAGCTATGTACAAGCAAATAAAAGGAAACTATGCAGAATAAAATATGTGAATTGAAATACGATACATGGAATCTACATAGATGCATAATATTAATTAGATTTTTGAGTTTTTTCCTTCAAGTGAGGTTAGATAATACACTTTAGGGATAATATTTTTGTTAATAATGTATGGACCTATCCAATTTGGTTTGAATATTCCTTTGATTTCTTATTTGGCATTGACATTGTAAAGATTTTCTTTGAGAATGAGATCATTAAATTCAAATTATATAGAGTGAACTCATTTTTTTAGGATAATTATATACATTACTAGTATATTTTGATATTTTTTATTGCTTTAATGTGTGTATGGTCTAACTAGTTGAGCTGGTGTAGATGATTTTCACAATACTGGTCATCAGTGAGAATACCTTTAAGGGAGACACAAAGATATGGGATATCTAATTCCAATGGTAGAACTACTTCTATGCATAAATGAGTGAATAATTAGTGGCTCCTATGTCTGTACAAATAATTTTGAAATAGGCCCATAATGCAAAGACTAGTTGATTGTGATAATCATCTTTGAATTTGGTCACTATTTTGCTCAAAATGTTGTTGATGGTTTTATTAATATCCTCTATGTGAATATTTCCTAATGGGTAGTATGGATTGGAAAACATGTGCTTGATCATATATTTTGTGAAAATTTTCTTTACAATTTTTTTCTTGAATGATGTTCCATTATTTGAAATGATAGCTATGTGTAGGCTGAAGCATGAAATAATGTGAGTCATAAGGAAGCTACAAATGTCCTCCCTTATGATAAATTGAAGTGGAATGGCTTCTACCCACTTGGTAAAGTATTTTAAATATATGATGATGAACTTATTCATATAATTGGAATTAGGGTTAATATTTATAATAAGATCAAATCCCCATTACATAAATGGCCATGGAGAGATAATAGGTTGTAATTGTTGTGACAGTGCATGCTATAGGTTACTATGTCACTGACATTTATTACATAGCTTTTCATATTATAAACATTAATATTCCATGGTGGGCTAGTAATACCACTATTAAATAAATTTGTGTGACATGGTCTTTTCACTAATGTGACCACCAAACTCACTATCAAGTATCTATGTAGGAGAAATATTTGCTTTTACTAAAGTCAAGCATTAAAGAAATTATTTATCGAAGGATTGAATAAAAATGTCTCAACCAATGATGACATAATGAAGTGCTTATTTTTTTAACTTGAATTTATCATTTTCTAAAAAAGTGTCTAGTGTAATGTATTTTTTTATAAATTTATAGATATCAGAGAACCACACTAGAGTTTCAGAACTACATGTAGTGGCTCAGTTAGAAAGGGAAATCAAATATACATTAGAAATTGATGGTGATTATAATCATTTAATTGTGAAAATAGCTTGATCATCATTTATTTCAATAATAATAAAGGATTCAACACTTTCCATTGCATCTACATGTTAGTTGTCTTTTCTTGGTATACTTTCTATAGAAAATTAGTCAAACTGAGATGATAAACATTGTAACATGTTTTGGTATGGGATAAGATGTTTTTTTTATCTAATAGAAATCATTGAATTGATTTACCATAAGTTGGGAATCATTGAAGAGTTGAATAGATCTAATTTAAAGGGACTAGGTGGTAAATATACCTAAGATAAGTACTTCATACTCTATGGTGTTATTGGTGTAGGTGAAGCTTAATTGATATGTAATAGGAACTATGTGACCATAAGGGTAAACAAAGATAAGATATACCCTTGTGCTAGATGCACATTAGAAACCATCAAAAAACATGGTCTAAGTGTCAAAATGAGTACAATAGGTATTAAAATCATCTCTAAATGTGTCACTAATAGGATTGATGTTTAGGAGTGGTGTGACTACCAAATGGTCTACAACGATTTGGCCCTTTATTGATTTTTGGAGAACTATATTTAAGTCAAACTCTATTAATAACATGACCCATTTTATGATGTGCCCAGATAGATGTGGTTTTTTGATTAAAAACATCAAGGGATCTACTTTTGTGATAGGTTGAGTCTCATTATTTACCATGTAATGTCAAAGTTTTTGTGTGGAAAAAATAAATGCTAGACATTTTTTCTATTATGGAATAATTTTTTCATAATCAACCAATGTGTGACTAATGTAATAAACTGCTCACTTGATATGTTGATCATCATGTTATGCTAAGAGTGCTCCTAATGCATGAATTATTGTTGAGATATATAGTAGGAAACATCTGTCAAGTATAGGTGGTACTAAAATAGGTAGATTAATAAGATATTTCTTGATTATATCAAATATTTCTTGACAGGCTTGGTCCCAAACAAATTTTTTATCTTTCTTTAATAATCAAGTGAATGACTAAGTTTTATCAACAAGTTGAGATACAAAATTATAGATTGAATGGATCTTGTCTTGTAAGGATCAAAGTTGTTTTAAGTTTGTGGAATGTGGCATGTTGATAATTTCTTTGAGTTTTTTAGGGTTAACCTCTATGCCACTTTAGTAAATAATTAAATATAAGAGTTTTCCTGATGTAACTCCAAACACACATTTTTTTGGGTTTAATTGGACATTGTATTGACTAAGTCTTTGAAATATCTTTTCTAAATCAATAGCATGATATTGTTGTTGTTTGGATTTAGCTAATATATCATTAACATAATCCTTGATAGTATGGTGAATTAAGTCATGAAAAATATGAGTCATAGTACACTAATATGTGGCTCTAGTGTTTTTAATCTAAAAGGCATGAAAATATAACAAAATGTACCCTAAGGTGTTGTAAAAGATGTTTTCTCTTGATCTTCATTAGTGATTTTGATTTGGTTGTATCCTAAAAATCCATCCATAAATGATAACATTTCATACCTGACTGTGGAATCTATAATCATGTCAATGTTAGGTAAAGGAAAATCATCTTTTGGGCATGATTTATTTAAATCTTGAGATTTAAAATAATACCAATTTTGTCCATTGGGTTTTACCATAGGGATGATATTGAAAACCCATTCAGGGTGTGCTATTGGTCGAATGAATCCACCATCTAAGAGGAATTAGATCTCATTTTGACTAAGAAAGCCACCTTAAGATGCATTTTGATTTTTTTTTTCTTATCTAGTTTAACATTGGGGTATAAGGGAATTTGATGGACTGTTATAGATGTATCAATTCCCAGCATATATAAGTAAAACCAATAAAAGAGTTATATAAAATATAGTGAAGTTTGATGAATATCTATATCCTCTTCATTTCATAGGGTAGATACTAACAAGACAATGTGGGGATCTTGATTGGTTCCAAAATTGAAATTAATTATTTCCTCGTTAAGCAATGTGGAACAATATAGTGTGTATGGTGTTATAGGAATAATATCATCTAAATAAATTGATGTCTTGAGGAAAATATAGATTTTCTCCAAAGTATGCATGGCCATTTGCATGATGAGGAAATCTATTTTATGATAGAAATATGTGAGGTCTTCATATGATCTGAGAAATTATAAGAGGGATTCATCGTTAGAGAATTCATCTAATATGAACATATCTAGTGAAACCATATCATCAATGAGATCATGATAGATCAATGATAATGTTGAATTATGATTAATGGTGTGGCCTACTAGTTTAATGGGTGGAAAAAAAATTATATTCTTTGAATAATAAGAATAAGGTTTATCATAAAGAAGCATAAGCTGATATCCCAACTTTGGATTTCCATGTTGTGTTGATGCCTAAACAAAATTGATGATTCCTTGTTCATGATTTTCAAGACCTTTTCCATGATATCCCATCTTATTAAGACATTTAAGTTAAAAAGGGGATGTAAACTAGTGATTTTATATTGGTGTTGGTACAAAACTTAGAATCTTCTAATGCTTTGCATAGTCTGAGGGTACCCTGTGAGTCATGGGTTGTGTAGGTATATTACCGAGATTGAAGGGTTGAATATAATTATATATATATATATATATATATATATATATATTAAATAACCTTAAATTATTTAAAAGGTTCATTATCTATTGGTCATGTGTATATGTATCATTTAAGACTAAATTTTAGACAAGCATGGAATGTAGAAGGGATTGCATGCATATCATGAATCCAAGGCCGACCAAGTAATAAATTATAATTGAGGTCATTTGTCATGACTTGGTAAGTAGTTGGTAGTGTCTTAGGTCCCAAACTAATATTGAGTATTATTTGACCCATGAATTTCTATGAAATCTTTTCAAAACCTTTGATGTTCATATCAAAATGGTCTAGATCTTATAGTTATATATTAAGATGTTTAAGAAAATAAATGTTGAAAATGTTGTGTCTTGAACTGTTATCAACTAAAAATATTTTTATCCCTACATAATTAATTATTAATTAAATATATATAGGTAGACATTTAATGATGTGGCACAAGGGTAAATCCTCTTTCTCATAGGAAATATGCTATTCAGTCCATTGCATTATGTTCAGGATAGAGACAACATAATTTGGTTTGATGGAAATATGAATTTTTACTATTGTAAAGGGTTGCATAAAACACATCTTTGTAAACATGTGATCATTTAAGGATCTCAAGAACTAAAATTTTATCACAAATGGTGCTAACCTAAGTGATAAATCTATATTCATGGGTGTAATCAACCTACCTATCTTCATAAACTTGGGTGATATCATGTACAACATGATTTACTATAGGCATAAAGTTGGTAGTAGGTACATGATAAGAGCTAGACATACCAAGTTTGAAGGGAAGATGGATGGATATAATCTCTATTGTTTTCTTATGTTTATTAGTGATAGGGAAATACTCAAAAGTAGCCAATGAGTTATATACATCTAGGTAGAAATCATGTATGTGGAATGAAATGCATGAAATTAGAGTTATAAGTTGTATAAAAATATGTTTATAAAGAGCATTTTAAATGAGATATAGCAAGCAAGGGATAGATATAATGTAATTGTGAATTAATGTATAAATAACTTTGATATATGATATGATATTTCTAATATGCTTAGCAAGATACACTTGAAATTTTTTCCATATGAGAGATAGAAAGCAAGTGATAGAGAGCATGAAATTGTGCACGAATGCATTAAAAACTTTGACATAGGTTATGATATTTCCAATATGTGTAGCAAGATAAACTTGAATTTTTTTCCATATTAGAGATAAAAATTAAGTAATGAAACCTTGTATTAAAGTAAAGTAAATATTGCTCTAGAGGAGAGGGACATTACTATGTTTAATAATAACTTTCTTAATATCATCCCATATTATGAAAATTAAACATGAAAGGGAAAGAATTAAGCTCTACATTAACATATAGTAAACTTCATCATTCATGTACATGATAGGACTGAGTATGGTCTCCTTATTATTTGTAAGAGATGCAAGAAATATTTTTGAAATAAATGAGATCCATTTTTGTTTTTATGTGAAATATGATTTTAGATGTAAGGTGATACCTCAAAAGCAATGGGACCTAATATATGAAACTAGGGTTTTGAAGAATGATGATGTTTGTAAAATTACTTTGAAATTTTAAAATAAAATGCAAATATCTTATTTAAATATACAAGTAAAAAATCATAAAAATATTGGAAAAAATCTTGATTTAATGGGACCTAGTATATGAAACTAGGGTTTGAAAGAAAATGATTTTTTTTTAAAATTACTATGGAATTTTTAAAAATAATGTGAATTTATAATTTAAATTGTAGGTAAAAAACTATAAAAATATTAGAAAAATTAGGAAGGAATTTTCCCTAAGGTTTTTATGTGCAAATGAAGTAAGTCAGGTTCACCAAATGATTTAACTTTTTTGGGAATATTTGAGTCTTATTACTAATTTAGTTAAGGGTCTAGAATATTAAATTAGTAAATAATATTTCAATAATTTAACCACTAATTTTTATAATTTATTTGTATTTTTAAGATTTCTATAAATAACAATAAATATGGAAAAAATAAGACTTAGCTTAAAATGAATTGAAACAACTATTGTAGGGTCTGATATTAGGTGTGCAATACTAGGTCAGTGTCATAAATCAAAATATAAATTTTGTTTTGTAAAAGGTTAGGATCATGAAAATAAGACACCTTAGAGTTTGATGTTGTTGTCCTCTTTTATTGATTTTATCTAAACTTCTCATAGAGACTTGATTTTTTTAGGTTTTATTCAATATCCTTATGTGAGTTTGCTTGTTAATTCTTGACTACTGTAAGTATAAAAAAATCCTTATAGATCTAATTTAATATTTAAACCCTAGAATTCATTGTGCTTTGATAAAACTTAAATGGTTAGCATCTGTAAGATGCACTGAACATGTATCCACACCCCTTGTGTGGGAAAACTACCTACATACCAATAATCTAAAGATGGACAAGCCATATGTAGTTCTTCCACTTAATGTGCTTTATGAAATAATGTAATGTAGATGTAAAAATGCCAAAATTAGTGTACTTGAGGTGGCTAGGGAATGGTGTGAAGATTTGGATATGCTTGTAGCTATATTGGATGGCTATATGTAGAGAATAGGGAAATTTGACTCAGTGGTTTTGATTATATTCTTGCTTGCTTTGTAATATTTTACAACCTCATTCTAAATGAACTTTGAATGGGATTTTATATAGATCTATTAGTCATGGGTTGAATGTATTATTATTAGGCTGATAAGATGAAGGATAGAAACTAAAAGGAAATGACTGTTGGAGCTCAAAATAAAATTGGACAAGAGCACTGAAATAAGACACCCTAGGGGCTACCACTATAGTCCATGTTGGGTGTTCTTGTCCTATAAGTGTAGGACTTGTGGGGATAGGATTGGCCTAGTAAATGCTACTTGGTTGAGGTGGAATGACCATTTGGAAATTTCAAGATGATTAAGAAAAATAAAAAAGGTATCTAGAAGGGTCATGAGATCATGTAATAAAGACCTATGCATTAGGTGTCATAAACCACACTTAAGCTACTGATTTTGACATTTTATATGACTATAATAACCAAGTCACAATGATAATTATCTATGAAAAATAGAGATAAGAGAGAAAACAATCATGAAGATACAATAAGAGATATTTTATAAAAACACAATAAAGAAAGAGAAAACAATTATAAATAAATACAATCATATGTAAATATAAATGATAGTATAAGAAAGATATATTATAAAAGGTAAGATCACTATTTAAGAAAATATGAATTTGACATAGCATCAAATTATATAATAGATAGATAAATATAAAATTGGATCACAAGTCTAATAAAAATTTAAATGTAAAGGCGCCATGCATGTGCTCATAAATATTTATAAATCTAACCACACACATTATCCAAGACATTGGATAAATTTGTATATGAACTGCTAATAATGTCTTGTCAATATTTAATAAAAAGTAGGAAAATACTTCTCTTCTAATCTCCTCCATAGAAAAAGTATGAATACTTGATGGATCATTCTGAGGAGGGAATTCAGGTAAGGGATGTTTGAGGGAATTCATGGGAGTAGTCTCTATAGGAGATGAAAGAATCATCGGTAGAGAATGATCCATGGGTTAAAGACTCATGGGTGGAGAAGGAACCATAGGTGAGGGAAGGTCAAAGGCTTAGGAATCATGGGTGAAGGCATATAAGGTGACAAAGGGACCACAATAGGGGATGGAATCACTAGAGGTGGAGCCATGGGAGAAGAAAGAGAAGCCTTCTTATGAGGATGACCTATGGTAAGAATGAAATAATGTTTGAGAATAGCTATAAGGTGATCCTTAGGGTGTTGTTTAAGGATGCAATAATGGTTGGTATGATGGGTGCCACATTGGTCTCATAGATAATATACCTCACCATACTTAGGTATATATTTAGGTATAACCTTTGGGAGAGGTATGGCTTTGTCTAAGAAAAGAGAGGAAGGATGCAAAGTATTAATATAATA
Source organism: Torreya grandis (assembly GCA_037957365.1). Classification (NCBI taxonomy): domain Eukaryota; kingdom Viridiplantae; phylum Streptophyta; class Pinopsida; order Cupressales; family Taxaceae; genus Torreya; species Torreya grandis. Next base: position 2,874,411 of record JARHVA010001708.1, on the reverse strand, counting down.
TCATAACTTTTGATAATGGGTAGAAAAATGATTATTTATCTCATGGAAACAACATATACACTTTTGAGTGGTCTTAGGATAAGCACTCAAAAAAAGAGGTGTAAAAGGAATGAAATAAGATGAAGACTCGTTGACCCATTTGGTGTGTAATGGAGCCATCTTAGGCAAGGGAAACAAACCATCACCAATGAAAGGTAGTGATGGAGGAGGAATATAAATATGATCAATGAAAGTAGTAATGGGATGAGAAGTAGGGATAAGGATCAACAATAATAGGAGTAGGAACAAGATCAACTATAACAAGATTAAGAATGGGCTCAACTATAGTGAGAACATGAATGGGTTCTGATAAGGGATAAACTGAGGGAGGATCAAGATCTATAGAAGGTATTAAAAGGGTCACATTAATATCAAGAGGAAGCCAATAATGGTGATCAAGGTACCTAAAATAATGGTAAGGCTTGGTCTTAGCATGATCTATGAGCATATTCTTATGAGGTTCCATAGAAATTTAAGGTGATAACACCATATCTACCTTGTGATAAAAAGGAAAAATACTAAAATTAGGAAATATAAACAAATGAAGATGGGAAGATACATGAAAAGAGTCAAGTAAATAATAATATTAATGGAAAATCTTAGCATCATGGGCCTATACAAGATCACCTAAAAATGGATCATCTAGGGAATAACCATCATCATAATCTAGGGTTTGAAGATCAATGATACAAGTAAGGATGACCTTATCATCCAAGGAATTATGGTGAATAGTATGTTGAGTCTTAGTCAAGACAATAGGAATATCATCACAAGGAGGCTTTCTATAATGAGGTTGCAAGGAAGAAAGAAACTATGAGATGAGGTGAGGTGAGAGGTCAAAAGTTTTAATCTTTAGGTTAATCTCATCGATCTTGTCATCATCAAAATGTAATAGGTTAGGAGGAATGTTCCCAATGTGTTTGGGATGCCCATTGTAACCTCAAGTTGAATTAATGAGAAAATTGAGATGTTGAGACTCAAAGAATGGATCATTGGGAAAATGTTCAAGAGTAGGAATATTTAAGACACCCTAGTCTTAGAATTGTTTCAAATTCCAAGGTTTAGTTTCACCTTAAATACTATAAATGGCTCTGTTATGATGGAATCTAATGCATTGGTAGGTGGAAGAAGAAACAACTCTCATATGGTGAGTACATGGCCTACCAATCAAGATGTTATAAGAAAGAGGAAATTTAAATATCATCACCTTCACACAAATGGTGATAGGTGGGATAGTAATGGGAATCCACATACATCCTAGAGGAGGCATTTTCCTTTTATCATATCACCATTGCATTCTGAATATCCAAAGGTCTTAATGAAGTTGAGAGAGGAAGTATAGGTACTAAAACCCTCATCAATTAATGCATGTTTAACTTTGATATCACCTACTTGAACACTAATGAATAAAAGAAGATCATTTGTATGAAGTAGAATCTTGTCAAAAATCATAAAAGCTATAAGAAATTTTAAGGAAAGAGAAGTATCCATAGTTTCATCAATGTTGATAGACATCTCTTCACATTGTTTTAATATACTATACTCATATCTAGATAAGGTTACCTCCTATCCTTTTAGGGGAGGATGAGGGACATTCATCATGAATAATACTTTCATAAGATAGTTTCTATGACATGGGGAAGTCCTCATAAGCTTAAGGAATGAGATTTGGGATGGGATATTAATGAGTTTCATGATGGAATCCCACTCATCATATCCCATAAGAAGGTTTTTATATATCGGTTCATAATGAATAAGGAGGTCATCGAAAGGAGGAACCAAAGTTATTTGAAATTTATGTTGATAATAAGAATAAGGTATAGAACAAGGTTGTAAATCATGTTGCGATGATGAAGTAGCTAGTTCAAGTTTATTTTGATAATTGGTATAAGAAGTGTTAGTATAAATTTGAGTATCATTGGTGTTAGAATATGATGGAAGAGTGGTATAAATAAAAAAGGAAGTGATATCGAAAGGATAATCAAAAATTAAATCATCAAAATTAGTAAGGTCATCTTTCCCCAACTCATTTTAATGATTTGGAGAAGAACCCTAGATAACATGATATGTTCTAGATGAAGGAGGATTGTAGATATGTTGGGAATCGATAAAAGAAACCACCCTTTGCATATTAGTCAGTTTAAAGACATTATCATAATAAGTGGGTTAAAAAATACTTGATACATTATTGGTGGAAGGGGTGGATTTGTCTTGATTATCTTGGATAGGTTGATGATTAGGAAGAGGGTCTTTGTATATATCCAAATCAGCATTGGATTTATTTAAGGCTTGAGTTTTATCATGTGATTTATAATCCTTAAAAGCAATTTCATAACCATGTCTCTACTTTCAGATGATATAATCATGATCAAAATTAGGACCCAAAAAAAAGTCCATATCTAAATTATGAAGTTGTCTATAGGTCTCATGAGAATGTCCCCAAATATCATGAAACCAACAAAATTTGTTAGGATCATATCAGGATTTCATAGGATAGGTATGGTCATGTTCTCATGGAAGAGGCTTAGGTAGACAATCAATTTATCTGAGGATATAGGTTTATGAATGTTAATGTTATTTGGTGAAGATAAGTGAGTATTAGTATATTTTTGAGAAGGGGGAGATGGTTCTAATGAAGAGGTAGGAATGACATCTTGAACATTGTGAATGGTGTCAAAAGAATCTATGACACCATCAATGGTAACATTGTGATTTTTGTTCTTAAGTAATAGATGAGGACCCACAAAGGGTTGGGGTGGCTAAAATTGATGCAAGAGGAAATATTGTCATTTATCTTGGTCAATATCCTCCTTCAATGTATGTGGAGAGAGAGAGAGAGAGAGTGGACTCGATATTGAAGTTTAGGAAAAAAGGCATTGGTAAAGAGATGGAAAATATTGTCAATAGCCCTATTATGTTCACATTTGTTTGAAATTTTTTTCCACATTTTAACAAAGGCTTGAGAAATTTTATTTTACAGTAGTTTGAAATTTATGAAGTGCACCAAAGTGTTTTTCAGAAGATCACTAGTTTGTAATTATTGAACTAAAGCATTCACTAAATCCTCAAAACTAGTAATGGAATGAGTTATAATTTTGTTGTACCAATAAAAGGCATCACCTATGAGATTTTTGGCTAAGATTTTGGTAGTGGAAAAGGTTTTAAATTTGACCCAATCCTTATAAATATTTCCAAATGTTTTAAAATGAAGGGTGGGATCGGTTTATCCATTATAATAAATTATAGGTGTTATACCTCCTATATCAATGTTAGCAATTTGAGTAGTGAGAGATTAATTTAGAAGATGATTAATGGCTTTATTGACCAAATAAGGTTTATTAATGATATTTCCTTGAGAATATCAAAGAGGAGGGGTAATAATATGATTATGTGTGCCCCAAGCCATTGGTTGAGGATGAGATTGAAGATGAAGAAGGTGGTTTTGCATTATCATCATTTGATTTATGTTATGAGATTGAAAGGTATTCATTTGAATTATTATTTGAAATAATATTTTATGTGTTTGATTAACATTATTAGACACACTAGAGCTGGTATTAGTGGCTTGGGTATCACTATTTGTGTTGATAGGAACTTGAGAGGAACTATGAAAATATGAGGCACTAGTGGCAAAGTTTTCTTGTGTAGAAAAATATGGAATAGTGAATGGTTTTGAAGAAGAATAACTAGTAACATGGTTACCTTCGGTAGTAAATGATGCAATAGTGGAAATATTAAGGATAGTGGATCTTATAAGAGGCCCACTAGATGCAGAACCTACCATGTTAGTGGATATACTAGGCATGGAGGTGGAAAAAGTCAAAGAAGAAGAGGTGATGCTATGATAAGGGGTCATAATTGAAGGAAGATGTTGAGAATTATAGAAAGTGGTACCCACAAATTTAGTTGAGAATGCAGGAGTAGGTAAGTGAGGCTCTTCAACTTGGCCACTAATCATAAGATTGTAAATAGTAAAAGGATATTTTCCTTAATGTAGAGGAAATTTAGAGATAAATAAGATCATTTTAGGGGTATACTCTAATTAGGGTTGGTCTTCTAATGAGAAGAGAAGATTATGTTATGAAAAGGTATTAGTAGGGGTCCCATAATCCATTATGCAAGTGATAATATGAACATTACAAGCATTTAAGAGAGGAACCCTACTCTATCTATGGGATATCCTATGAGGGTTGGTAAATTAATCATTTATATTAAATGAAAACTAATAATTTCAAATTCCATGATGAAGGGAAAGAAAGAGAGATGAGAAAGTAAGGAAATGGGAAATGATAGAAATAGTATATTGTTGATTAGGTTGACCTAACACAAAAATAGGGTTTGAAAATAGTATAGGGTAAATTGGGTATATCCAACATAGTGAATAGAGGATAAATAAAGATAAAATAGGGTCTAAAAATAGTACATGGTTGATTGGGTCGATCCAGTATAGTGAGTAGATGATGGAAAAAGTTATAGGGTCGACTGGGTCAACCTAGTACAATAGAAAGATAAAATTAAGAAGTATATAATATATTTGTGAATTGAAGCAAGATAATTTTTCCAAATAGTTTGAAAATAAATAATATAAGGGAAAAAAATAATCAATTAGATTAATTTTGGAAAATCCAATTGAAGTACAGATCACAAAACCTTACACCAATGCTGGCTAATGCAAGTTTTTTCAATATAAAATACAATTTTGCAAAGAGCAAGTAATAAACATGGAAAGTAAAGAGATAACTAATTGTTCAACCTAAATGTTTATTATATTATTAAGATATGATTTTAAATGTGATGGGAAGTTGGATGTAAGCAAGAAACTAGAACAAAAATCTAAGGATGGTTTCAGGTAGTTTGGACTAAAATGGATCTATAATGGTAATGATATAAGCTTGGTATTGGGGACTACCCCCTCACTTCACACACTAAAATGAAAATGGTGTCAAGTTATTATCCAAAATATACCATTAACCACACTTTATACTTGACCAAAACATCAATCTAGCCTCCCCCTTAGTGATGACATCCAAGTAGGTTGGTCTTGAGTAGATAAATGTTAAAATATTTCTTTAGAATTTGTGATTTGGTTGTGTGTATAAAATATAAAATAATGAAAATAAATGGTTACTTAAAAAACCTTTAATTATACTATGTGATCTATTCTAATCATGCTAGTAACAAGAAAAGAAAGTGTGAACTAATTACTAGCATATAAGGTTAATTCCAACTTTAAAACAAGATAAAGTGTTGTTATAGTCAATAGTGTATGCAAAAAATATAGAATAGGGTTGATAGGGTCAAACCTATACTATGAAATCAAGGTCTAAAAATGAACAAGGTTGGTAGAGTAGACCTAGTTATCTAGACAACACATAAAATAAAAAACTAGGTTGGCATGGTCAATCTAGTTGATTATGTAGGGGCAATTTTAAGTACTACAAATTGTAAAAGGGAAGACTGTAAAGAAAGAGACAAAGAGATAAAAAAAATAAACCTTGGTGGATTAGAGATGTAGATAATGAATATTGTTATTTGAGAACCTTGATATATGGTTATAAAGTCTACTAATTGGGTTGACTAGGTCGATCAAGCTTTATATAAACTTGTTGCTAAGTGTCTAAAAATGTACAGGGTTGATTGGGTCAACCTAGTAGTTTGGATTGGATTTATGAAAGTTTGAAAATTTGTACTAGGTTGGTAGGGTTAATCCAATAGCCTATACATATAAATATATACTAGTTCAATAGAGTCGATCTAGTATGGAAAATATATGATAAAAATAATGATGAAAGAATAAAATAAGGTAAATAAATCTTATAAGGGTTAGATTACATTGGGTTCACTATAATTTATGCAATAAAAAATGCATCATGTTTATAAATCAATCCTAGCTTAGAGAAGATAAATCATACCTACACTTCTGATCAAGAATAAATTTGTTAAGCAGGAGCATGACCAATATGGGGATCTGCTAGACCCAATTAGGGGATCACTTGTCACAATACACTATGATAGGAAGGGTTAGAAATCCTACAGCCTAACATAATCATGCAATAGCCTTAAAAGAGTCCTAGGTTTAATGTTCACTCTATATCTAATAACAAGAAAGTAAATATAATCTAGTGCACACCAAATCTTGTGGCATAAAGTGGGGGCTAAAAATAAAAAAAACTAAACTAAACATATATAGAAGACATATACTCACATTAATGTATACAAAATTCTAATGCATATAAGAGAAGCACAAATACATTATCTATCTAATCTTATAAATGAGAAATAAAGTTATTAATACTTACCTTGAAGACAAACCCATCAAGCCTAAATATTTCCCTTGGACAAGGTGCTTTGCAAGAGATTGTTTTGGTATGTAGGGATAACAAAGAAAAATCAGCTCTAGGATATACAACCTATCTATGCATCCAAAATACTTATCCATAAGACAAGATCCATATCTCTAAAGAAAGTATGGAACCCTTAACTTTATTCCTCAAGTAGAATAGTCCTTAAGTAGATGTTCATTCACACTTATTCTTCTTTACTTATCTATTCTAAAATGGTTGGAAATTAACTTCTATATATAGGTGTATCTTTCCCTAAATCCTTTCGAATATGTCAGTTGTAAAGGGTCAACCTAATTAACCATATATGTTGTTTAGAGTTAAATCATTAGGTCCCAAGCTAGGTTAGTTGAAGGGATAATGAAACTCTAAGTGAAAAATATCCCTAAATAGTATAGGGTCAACCCTACTGACCCTGTATAGTAATTAGAGGCTAAAAACTATACAAGGTTGACCTAGTTGATCTAGTACAATCAACTAGTGAAAGGGGGTCAAGGCAAGAATAAGGAGGATAAAGCATGATAAATAAAG